>JAFISE010000200.1:0-50965 GCA_022560025.1 Stagonosporopsis chrysanthemi
GTAGCTGTAAACAGCGCTAGTGCAGGAGAGGCAGCCTCGTCTCACCAGAGGTGAGGTGAAACTGCATGTGAGGCAGGAGATGCCCTCAACCGTGACACTATCCAATCGGCCGCGTTAGTAAATGCACGCGATGACCAACGCGTAATTAGCTGAATCGATTAAGGGAGTCGCTACTACTATTGCAAGAAGTGCATAGACGTTCAATTCTAATAGTAGTCTATGCAAATTGTTGCAACAACTAAAGAAACCATCCGCTGAGGGCCACAGGTACAGCCATCGTGTATCAAGGGCAAAACACTGAGGGATGCAAGTGCGACGGTGCTCGGGTACCAATCCCCAGCCGAGCTCGGCTAAGGCCGCCGTATTGCAGGTGAAAATTGTAGATGGCGTGGATCTATCTATTAGTCTTGCGGCGGACAATACCTCGTTGGTAGATGTCAATCGGTCCTCGTCCAGATGCATGAAATCATTCCTGTCGAAGCTGCGCGCACAGGCAGTGTCGAACATATCGCCAGTTACCTTCACAGCCATCGTCACAGGTCATCACGCTCATGATTCAGCATGCGGGGCCGAAAGCAGACGGTAAGCGCTGCTAGTCGCTGCCGTACTAAGCGTGGTACGTCAACAGTACCATGACAAGGCAGCTGTCAGCTAGTGCTGTAATATGACGGCCTATCAGAACCGTCCCAGACATGAATTACTCGTGTTGCTCAAATAATGCTGCAACGCCGGACAAATGGCACCGTGGCGAATACTCTCTGATTGAGCAACGTCTGGTGTGTAGCGGGGACTGGTGACCCTGACCGTTTTGACAGCTCCGACTGCCTAATGCTAGGCAATCAAATGATCGTACGCTGCTAGTACGGGAATGCCATCAGCAATGCTGCAGTCGGAGCGGTCACGGGATGATGGTGTTCGACCGCAAACATGGTATGCATCCTCACGAGACCAGCTGAGATCGTCCTGAGACAATACGGCAACCTTCGCGAGCCAGGCTCACCTGTTCAATTGATGCTTTTTTTCTAATGAACTACCGCAGGTTCCTCTGCCGCGGGCGTTAAATGACAGGTCAAGTTGTGATGTTTAGTAGTGTGAAAACAGTACTTTCTGCAACACTAGATTTCCTTGCAGATATAAGACAGTGATTTTATCTAATAAAGCGTACTAGGTACGCAAGCAATGTAGTGCAAGCCTAGCATTGCTTAGACGCACATATATAATATATTTGACTTGAACTAATTAAGACAGGATTAGCTAACGAAGATACAAGGCTGATAAAGATGCTAAGCTGTCGTAATACACTGTAAGATCTAGAGTGTTAGTAGGATAGTAGTTAAAGAGCTTAGAGTAGACATCTGCATAATTAGCTGCAGCATTTATAATAGGCTTGTATTAACAGTTAGAAGACTATATAGCTTAGACAAAGATTAATCTATATATGCTATACAGAACCTAAGTTTATATAGTTCTTAATTATTCTTTCTAATAAGATCTATTAGTAATAGCTCTTCTCCTACTTATAACAAAGGCCTACTACTTTATCTACCTATATAGACAACTTTATATTAGCAAAGTAATAAGCTCTTATATTTACTCTAATATTACTAGTTCTTCTAGGTTTGTTAGTATTATATAGTTTAAAATCGGTTAAAAACTAGCTTTACTAAGCCTTTACTAAAATACTCTTTTTATACTAATATTATAACAACAACCTATTATTAACGCGTCTTAAGAAGCTTAGATACAGCTTACGCTTTAAGCTCTTAAGAAAGACGCAAATCTCTCTTAGCAACGTGCTGTAGCTATCTATAAAGTGCCTTAAAGCACACTAAGCTATTAACATACTAGACAACCTTTACAAGGTAATTGTTAGAACCTAGCCTAAGCTGCTAAGCTAAACAAGCACTAAAAAGGTTAACAGTACTTACAGACTGTAAGTACAGGCTTAAAGTAGTACTATATTGTTACTGTTAGCCTAGCTAGGGTCTAATAGTCTAGGGCCTAACAGTAATACTATACCTAACTTACAAAGGTTAGATAATAACAAGGAGATAATAATTATTAAGTATATACTTAAGCTAGACACGTAAAGATATAGCCCCTAGCTAGTAGATATAGCTAGGCTAGCAAACTAGGTACTTCTATGTACTTAGAGTCTCTAACTTTAAGTAGGTATAACTTTATAGTTCTTTAAGATATAGCTTAGTAATTTATTATATAATAAAATAAGCTAAGCTAGAGCTCTTAAATAAGCTACTATTTGCTTAATTTAGATTAATTTTAGCTTAGATATATTGCTTAGAACCTATAAAGAGTTTGTAGACTCTAGAGTTAGGTAGAAGTAGAGGTAGTACAAACTATCTAGCTATTCTAGGCAATATAACTAAGCTAAAATTAATCTAAATTAGGCAAATAGTAGCTTATTTAAAAGTTCTAGCTTAGTATATTCTATTATACAATATATTACTAAGCTGTATCTTAAAGAACTATAGAGTTATACCTAGAGTAGCGAGCTAGGTACCCCTGTGTACTTAGAGTCTCTAACTTTAGGTAGGTATAACTCTTTGAATATTTAAGATATAGCTTAGTAATATATTACACGATAGAATACGCTAAGCTAGGACTTTTAAAAGAGCTACTGCTTGCTTAATTTAGATTAGATTTAGCTTAGATATGTTGCCTAGAATAGCTAGATAGTTTGTACTACCCCTATCCCTACCTAACCCTAGGGTCTACAAACTCTCTATAGGATCTAAGCAATATATCTAAGCTAAAACTAATCTAAATTAGGCAAGCAGTAGCTCTTTTAAAAGTCCTAGCTTAGCGTATTCTATTGTGTAATATATTACTAAGCTATATCTTAAAGAACTATAAAGTTATACCTACCTAAAGTTAAAGACTCCAAGTACACAGGGGTACCTAGCTTGCTAGCCTAGTTATACCTACTTAAAGTTAGAGACTCTAAGTACACAAAGATGCTAAGTTTGCTAGCCTAGATATAGCTACTATAGCTAATTCTCTGCGCGCTAAGTACAATCTAGGCCTTGTTAGTATAAACTAGCTTAGTATATCTATAAAGTATTAGCTAGAGCTTAAAGTAAAGTTTAATTAGAGATATAACTATAAGCAAGCCTTCTATAAGGATTTAGAGGTTGTACAAAGCTAGTTTAGCCTAGTAGCTAATATTAAAGCTAAGCATAGCATCTAGAATAATCATACTTACAAGTTTAATAAGACAGGCTTTATAATAGGCTATATCTCTTTAAAAGCAGTTGTTATAGCTTAAAGAGACAAGAAAGGCTAAAGATAGTCTAGCAAGGCAACTATAAGTAAATAATAGTTATATAGAGTATTAATATAAAAAAAAAGGCTATTTTACTTTTTATTATCTTTAAAACATACTACTGCTTTTAAAGCTAGTACAAAGAAGAAGACCTAACCTAAGACTAAGTTATTAGAGTCTCTAGTAGTAGCTAGACTAATAAAAAGCTTAGTCTAGCTTAGTTAAAACACTTTAACGCGTATTTAAAAGAGTGTAGTATTAGTTTCTACTACCTACTAGTTATTAATAGCTATAAGAGCTATAACTTGCTCTAATTCTAGTAATACTATAAAGACAATAAGATTGTTACTATACATATACTTCTTTACTTATTATCCTTCTTATAGCTACTAAATACAGGTTATTTTGCTTCTTTAAACTAAGTATATAGGCGCTAAGCTAAAATGCTTATATATAACTAGATTATTTACTTTATAAAGACTAAGTTCTTTCTATACTTTAAAGCAGCTTACAATATAGTATTTACTACTAGCAATATCTAAAAAGAGTTCTAAGGTGCTAGATTAGTCTCTTTTACTTAAAATAGGTTATTTTAACTCTTAATATAGAGCTACAGACTCTATTACTACTACTTTCTACTAATAGCAAGCTCTAGCAGTTATAAACCTCTAGCAATACTCTAGAATTTAGGTTGCAATTAACTCTAATTTAAGAAAAGTATAGGAAGTAGCAAGGTAGCTTACTAAACTCTATTCTAAGTGCACTTAAGTACTATATAAAGAGAGGAGTAATTCTATCTTATAAGCTAGTTTTAGCCTAATAGAAAATTAGCAAGCTTTAAGCAGCTAGTAAAGATACTGTATAATAGAAATTATATAAAAGAAAGTAGGTTTAGAAGAAAGAGACTCTAATAGTTAGAGATAGGTAGTAACTAGTAGCTTTAAAAGAGTTTAGGGCGTGTAGTAATAAGAAAAAGCTAAAGAAGTAAGTGTGTACTTAAGCTAGCAAATAGGTTTAGAGTACCTAGCAGTAAGTAAAGGTTAGGTTAAAGTTGCACAGACCTTAGAGTAGTAGTTAGGTTAGAGTTATAAAGGCTAGGAGTAGAAGTTAAGTAAGAGTACTTCTAGCATAAGTAGAGGTAGAGGTTAGGTTGCACAGACTTAGGTTAAGGTTAGGTTAGAAGTACCTACTAGAGTACGTAATTTTAAGTTATAATAAATAGCTTATCTTGCTATAGAATAACTTTATTAGAGTAAGCCTACTATAGTGTATACTAATAAGTAGTAATAATTAGCCTTCTTACTATAGGATAAAATCTTCTACAATATTAGTACAACCTCTACTTTACTCTAACTCTAAGTAGAGACAACTTAATACCTACCTACTTAGCATTAACTTAGCGCAGGTAAGAGTTAGGTAGGGGTTAAGTACTATTACGTGCTACTCTAACCCCTACCTAACTCTTACCTATTTGCTAGCCTATATATACTTAAGAAAGTAAGCTAACTTAAAAGCGCTATAGAAAAAGTAATTAGACTAGCTATAATATATAAAGATACAAAATTAATATAAAAGTAGTCTCTAAATAATATTATATACTATAGTCTACTATAAAGTACTAAAGTATACTATTTTAAGCTATAATAAGTTAGGTTTTAGTAGAAGCTTAGTAAAAGTAGCTTACTTACCTATTAGCGTACCTACTTATAAAGTACGTTAATAGTTTCTTAAATAAGTATATTAAGAGTATTAAGCTATACACTACTATATATTAGTTCTTTCTTAACTTGTAGTTTAAAGCCTTATTAAAACATAGTAAGTAGAGTAGTATTATCTTAGTTAGTATTAGCTGCAAGTTGTTAAAAGTTAGCAGTATAGTCTATAGCAAAGTTGCGCTGTTAGATATGCTAGATCTTGTATTGTATAATACTAGTTTATTAATAATTCTAAAAACTATCTTAACTTTCTCTTTAAAGTTATTAATATTACGTATCTATTTATTAACTTTATCTAAGGCCTTTCCTATAGTATACTATTAGAAGAATAGCTTAATCTACTTTAAGGCTTAGTTATATATATAACTAGCTATAAAAGTAACTTACTAGGCTTTTAGTATACTCTATCTTTAAAACGTAAAGAACAAGTCTTACTAGAGTAGCTATTTATCTAGCTTGTTACAATCTCTATAGTAGAAGTTAAGCTTAGTAACAAAGATTATATTGCTTTCTAAAGCTACCTTGTATATAAATAGAGCTTTATTTAAGCTGCTTAGAGTAGTCTAGTTTTCTAAGGTAATAGACATCTTAAGAGTATTTAATATATCAAGGTTATACTTTAAGCAAAGCTTATAAGTACTATTTAATTAGTTCCTAGAGATAAATATAGTAACAAGAAGCTAAAGAAGTTAAAAGTTGTAGTAAGAAGTATAGATACAATCTATCTATCTTAAAAGTAAAAAGTAATAATAAGTAGTATAAAGTAGACTATCTAGCTAAAAGATTAGGCTAAGATCTACTAATTTAGATTATTTCTTAGATAAAATCTAAACTATAAGAGTTAGGTTCTTATATACTATATACTACTAAGTAAAAGAGACTAATAGATAAGTAACTAGAGTTAGTCTTATAAAATAAAGGTGTTTTTTATAGACAGGCAGTATTATACTATACTTATTAACAAGCAAGAGTTATATATATTATATATGTTAACAAGCAAGTTATATAAGACCTAATAGCTAGTGTTATCTCTATAGTAGAGATAACACTCTACTTAGTACCTTTCTTTAGTATAAAGCTAGAGGTCTAGTTAGTAGTTACTTATTACTGTGCTGTCTTCTTACATAGAATTGTAATAATAAGATAGATAAAGTATTTAATTATAAACTGTATAAACTAGCTCTTAATTATATATTTCTTAGCTATAGATAATATAAAGCTTTATATTATCTCTTTTATAAGTAGTATAAAACAAGTAGTAAGCTTCTTAATATATACTATTAGCTTTTATTCTACTTATAGAGTAAGCTTTTATTATGCAATAATCTTCTCTTAATATAGGTATGTCTTACTCCTCTATATACGCGTTAACGTTAACTGTATAACACTATACTTTTCTACTATTTTAGACTATAGGTTCTTATCTTTAGATATAAAAGTATTACACTCTAACAAAGCTTTTTATATACTTATTGTGTTGTGTTGTTGTAGATATATAAGGATAGGGGTGTTTTAGTAGTTTAGCGCATTAACTAAATCTGCGTATTAAGTGCACAGATATAGTACTATATCTGTGCACTTAATATACAGATTTAACTAATATATAGTTTAATACTTTTAGTAGCTAATATAAATAAGGTTATAGAGCTATATATAATAGTTATTATTATAAGATATTTTAGTACAGTATTCTATAGACCTATATAACAAAGTTCTTATGCAAAAGTTATCTATATAAAGTAGCAGTACAGCTGCTATAGGTAGTGTGTGTACAAGCTAGTAAAAGAGGCATTGCAGGCTTTAGGCAACTACAAGTACTTACAGTATAATATATAGGCTTTAGTTTAACTATAGAAGCTTTTAAGGTTATAGTCTTACCTCTTTAGAACTGTTGTATAGCTTTTGCAGCGTTGTTAGCCTATTTAGCAGCAGCTCTAGCAGCTTTCTAGGCGTCTATTGCTTAACATTCTTCTACCTTTATTCTTGCACGCTCTTTCTTCTCTCTTACCTACTATTAATACTTCTCTTCTTTAATCTTCTCCTTGTATAGCTTATTAGCAGCTGCTAACTCCTTTATCTTTGCTTTTTTTTACTCTTTCTTCTCTTTGTTCTTCTTATTAATAGCTATTTAAACCTGTGCCTCCTAAATAGACTAAGGAGACTATACTATTACTTTGCTATAGTACTTCTAATGCTGTTGCAGGTCTAATTACTTGCTAGGTTACTTTTAACACTTTTGCTTTAAGTATAGCTTCTGCTTTAAGCTATTAAGTTTGCTGTAAAAAAGCTCTACCTAAGTTAATAGGTAGTAGATAGTTTAGCTAAGCTTCTGTGTACTTACACTGTACAGATCCTTTACTTCTACACGTAGTATAGTACAAGCTTATAGCTAATCTTCTACAGAATAGGCAGTAGAACTAAAAGTAACTAAGCCTAAGCTTGTAGGTATTGTATAGCAGAATCTATTAAGTATAACGTTAGAGTTTAGTAAGTCTATTTCTATAGTAGTAAAGGCGTTTTGTATAAGCTTATCTTTAAACGTGTGCACCTAGGCAGGCTAGAATAGGCTAAAAAAGTTAGCTTTTGTTAACAGCAATAGACCTTAAGTCTTCTAAAAGTAATTATCTAGCTTAGAAGTATATATAGAGAAGAAAGGCTTAAAGCAGACTATATCTAATAGCTGCAGCGTCTAGGTACTGTAAGGTAGCAAAACAGCTAGTATAATCTAATTCTAATTACAGTAGTTAATAAAGTCTTGTATTAGGTAGCTCTTATAGCTATCTACTATTAAAAGCCTATAGCTTCTGCGCACTTTTACCTTAGTATAACAGTTAAACACCTGCTTAAGCTAGGCTAATCTAATGTTATTGTTTGTCTAGCCTGTAGGCAAAGAAGCTACGTAAACTTAGTATATTTCTGCCTTAATATTAGCTACCTAATAACTCTAGATTGTAGAGTTTTTTAATACAAATATAATGCTAGGAGGCAGAGTAGTCCTATTAGTATAGATAGAAGCTAGTAAGCTTACCTACTCTTGCAAGCTATCTTAACAAGCTTGCTAAACTTCTTTCTTCTTATATTAACGCCTAATAAAGATACACTTTGTCCTTTCTAGTACTTTAATTGCAAAGCCCTTCTTATCTATATTGTACGTGTTCTTAGGTTTAATGTTGTATTTAGCAATCTTTTACTGCAGTAGGTTAAAGTATAGCTTATACTTATACCTAGACTTAGCATTGTAGTAATTAGAGTCTATACCTATTGTCTATTAGTAGGTAAGCTAGTTAAGGTAACAGTTAAAGAAGCGTGTAACCTAGCTATTAGAGATAGGAGTTTGCGCAATAGTAGAAGCAAAATTGCATACTATAGTGCGTAAAGGTATTATATAACACGTAGTAAGTAAATTTATATACTTTATAAAGTTTAATTCTTATTGTAAGGTAAGCTTCTGCTACTGCTTATTAGCAACTGCTTAGAGAACCTAATTGCATTAATAGACACAACAATATAGAGTAATTAATACTGTGTTTTTTTACAATCTAAGTATATATAAATTTATTGCTAGGCTTTAAATTATAGATTTTTATAATAGTATTATTTATTTCTAGCATAGTAGTAGAGTTATTATATATTAAAATAAGTGCGTTGTTTAGTTATACTGTATATTAGTTAAATCTGTATATTAGGTACACAGATATAGTACTATGTCTATACGCATAATACCTAGATTTATATAATACCTAATTACTAAAACAAGTATCTATCTTTAACACGTTATAACTTAACAACTATAGCACCTATTAATAATACGCTTACAGCAATTAAAGCGCTAGAACTAGGAGAGAAACTTGTATATTAAACAATTGCTAATTAGTTTGCTATTAATTGCTTAACACTAGCGCAGAGACATAGAGGTATTTAGGCACCTTTAGAGATTAAGAACCTTAACTAGCAGAAGCTTACTCTATAATAAGAAGTAGAGCTTATAAAGTATATAAAAGAGCTTACTGCTTGTTATATACTTTTTATAAGAAAGATAATACAAAATTTTATATTATCTATAGCTAAGAAATATGTAAGCAAGAGCTAGGTTACTTAGTTTATTAATAACTACTCTATCTATCTTATCTCTTAATACTTAATAGGTATAGATGCTAATTATTACAACGCTGATTTATATTAAAAGTACAAGCTCTACTTTAACTTATTATAACGTAAGATTACTAAATATAGTTAACAGCTACTATATATATAATATAGATAAAAAGGGCTCTATAATTAAGATTACTACTAGAACTAAATATATATTTAGTAGGCAGATATAAGAAAAAAGAGAAGTTAAGGTATTACTTTAAGATAGTAATTAGGTATAAGTAATGCTGCTAGCCTGTGTGTGTAGTAATAAGACAGTACTGCTGCTAGGTCTCTTCTACAAGTCTGCTAACAGTACCCTGTAATTAAGCTAGGTAGAAGAGATAAAGCTAGGAGTACACAATGTACTTGTTTCTTCTTTACCTACTAGCTAGACTAACAATAATATAGGCCTTGCCTAGCTTTAACAGGTGTTTAATTGCTTTACTAAGACTAAGGTATAGAAAAAGTAGTATCTCTTAATTCTTAACAGCTATAGATCTTATATAATAATAGACTTTATTAACTACTATAATTAGAATAAAATACTCTTAGCTATTCTTCTTTTTTACTTAACCTACACACTAAAGCTATTAGATATAGTATTATTTAAGCCTTTCTTAACTGTGTATCTAAAGGAGCTTACAACACACCTTTATAATAGCTAGAGACTATTAGTAATTAAGAAGAGCAACTTCTTCTACTTATTCTAGAAGGCCTAGATAAGCATGTTTACTTAGGAGTTAATACTTAAGACTTTTAAGGTAACAAGTATAGTGCCTTTTTAACTTATACTACTAAATACCAACTTTTTAATTTTTAGGTTCTTTTTCTAAAGGCTCTAAAAATCCTAGCAAATTAACTAGGCTTACTATAGCAACTCTAAAAATATATCTAATTCTTCTTATACTCTTTGCACAACGTGCAAAAAGGCGCGTAGTAAAAATAACAGAGTTTTCTGCTCTCTCTAGCTTTCTAACTTCTTAGTATACAGGGTCCTTAGACTCTAAGTCTCCTTAATACCTTAATAACTGCGCCTTAGAACAGCTTTAGAGGATCTTAAATTATTAGGCCCCCTCTCTAAGCAGCCTAAACCTTAGTAGAAGTGCTCTTAAACTCTAAGTCTCTAATACTGTCTAACGCTATATTACTAAGACTTAGGAGATTACCTAGCTATAGAACACTATTACTACTGCCTTTGCAGCAGCTGTAGATTATTATACAGAAGGCTATTCTAACTCTTAAAAAGCTAAGATTGCTGCAGAACTGCAGTAGAGAGTTATTAAAGCTCTAACCTCTTTCTCTTAAAGTAATTCTCTCTTTAGCTTCTGCTAGAGCAGTAATACTAATTAAAGTAACTCTAGAAGCTAAGAATTAAGATGCTGCTCTTAGGCAGACGTAGCTAGAAACCTCTAAAATACAGTGCTAAGCAGGGGCAGTAGTAAGCTTTTAAACTCTGCTAGGTCCTAGCCTAACCTGCCTTTTAAGCTAAAGAAAGACATTTAAATTTTTGTTACAATCTCTAACTTATTAGTGTAATTATAACAACTTTCTCTCTTTATAATAAAATAGGCAGTATATAAGAGTATAGAAGAAATTACTTTTTAAGATATTTCTACTATATTGCTAATTAATACAAGCTAGGCAATTACGCTAGCAAATAAAATAATTAGAGATTAACTTTTAACTTAAAGAAACTAAGAGCTTATAGTAAAAGCTCTAGGCAGAGAAGCAATTAAGATCTTAGAACACTAGATTAACTGTGCTGTGCAAGGAGTACCTAGCTCTTTCTAGACTCTAGACAGTACTAAACTACTTACTACTACCTAGCTAGTAAAAGAAGAAGTCTGCTTGCAAACAGGCAAGCAGCTAGTTAGCTGTAGGCCTTTATACTGTAAAGCTAACTAGAATAGACTTACTATATAGATTATATTATATAAAGAGCTAGTCTGCTTATTTTAGCTTTTTAGTACTAGCTAATTCTTAAAAGAAATCTATAAACACCTTACTATCTAGAGATATAACTTAGGCTGCTAGTAGTACTATAATATTACTTACTATCTATAAGTTGCCTACTGTGTATACTATAGAGACTATACAGATAGATACTAAGAGCTCTATAGTATAGACTGTTACTATAAAGCTAAGTGTGCTAACTACTATAGCCTATACCTAGCTAGTTACTCTAACTACCTAGCTACTTTCTACTAGGTGCATAGACATACAATTAAGCCTACTAAGGCTAAACTAAATACTGTCTACTGTACAGGCAGAGCAATATATTAGTATCTCTACAAGACAGTAGAGGCAACTCTTTACTAGATAATACTACAGTATAAAGGTACTCTTCTAGAGGCTGCTTAAAAGATTCTAGCTTTTTACTTCTTTTTCTAAAGGCAAGCACCTAAAGAAGATAGTAGAGCAGCTATAATAGAAACAAGCAGTGCCTCTTAAGTATCTTTACCTACTAATAGTAGAGAAAAGAGACTAAGACAGGCTACTATAGGCTGTGCAAACCTAAATATAAGAGATATATCTACTAATAGTCTACGCTTACAACTAACTATCTATACTAACTCTTTAATATTAAAAAAAGAAGACACTAGTATAAGTAATAAACTACTATCTATATACTAGAATACTTATATACACCCCCTGCCTGTAACAAGTATTAACAGTCTAGCTAGCAAAGAAACTAACTCTGTGTATACTAAGCTAATATTAGCAGGAGCTTTCTTTGCTATATTACTATACTAGAAGTAGCTTTCTAAAAAGGCATAGACGTAGTATATATCTAAGAACTCTTTACTTATGCTAACTTAAGAACTTCTACCTACTTAGGCTATAGATACCTTACACCTATTAGCACCTAGGATGCTCTTAACATACTAGGCTTAACTTACTCTAGGGTAATAATATATATCTACAAAGGGCACTACTTTAAACTCTAGGCTAGAGAAAGCTTTAATTACTTAGACTTGCTATAGGCTGTTATAAATAAAGTCTCTATACTAAACTACTATAGACAGCTATACACTTCTAGCGTAATATAGTATATTATATATTTAACGCCCCTTTAATAGTACTTTATAAGAAGTAACTTTAACACTAAGTACAAGTCCTTTAACCTAGCTGCTAGCGCAGCTAATAAGAGTGCTAAGCTAGCTAAATAGGCTGCTGCTACCTCTATAAACTATATTAGCATCTTAGAACAGCTAACACACTAAGCAAGCTAGGTTATTAACTTTACTTTTTCTAACATCTTATTTGCTTAATTATAAGTTAATACAAGTATATACAGCAGTTTAGACTATAAGACAATAGTAACCTATGTTTCTACCTCTATAAAGAGTATGCAGTACTTAGATTAATACTACTACTAAGTTATAGAAGTAAGCTTACTTAAGTTTACAAAGCTTATTAAGATAGGTGTCTAGGACATTTTAAACCTACTTAGGGCTTAAGGTACAGTATAGCTTAATAGATATATTATAATACTAATAGAGGCAGTTTAGCACTTTATAAAGACAGTAAGTAAGCTAGATTGCAAGTAAGAACGTGCTGTACTGTAGTAGACAAAAGAGTGCAAGACAGCCTACTAAGCCTACAAATATGCTAGACAGTACTGTAGTAGTAGTACTTTACTAGAGGAAATACAAGCTTTTAAGATAATAGTCTAACAAGCTAAAAGACAATACTAGAGATATGTCTTTAACAATGCTAAAGACAGCAAGGATCTATTTAAAGTAGTTGCTTAGTACAAGCTTATACTAAACTATTAGGACACTTTTTTTATAGTAGATAGTAAAACAATATCTAACTCTCTAAAGAAAGTAAAAGTACTTTAAAAGTAAGTCTTTAACTACTATATAGTAAAAGACAACCTTAGCTACTAACTAGAGTAAGAAGTAACAGCGCTTCTCTTCTAGAGTACACATATCTTGCTAAAAGAAGCTAAGTAAAATATAATAAGAGTCTTTAGTACCTTGCTAAGAACAGACTACTTTACAGTGCGACTACTTTATACTTACTAGGCCTAGGTAAGAGAACTTATATAATAAATCTTCTAGCAATACTTTTAACTTAACTACTTTCTAAGCTAGTAGATGCTTATAGAAGTAGCTATAATACCTAAGGTAAGAAAGAAAGATTAGACATTACTCTAATTCTAGAGACTTATAGCACTTTTCGTTTATATTAGAAAGAGCTTTAAAAGAACAGTAGCTAGAAGAATTGTATAGACTACTATAACTTACAAGATTCTTAGCCCTTAGTATAGAAGCGCCTTTCTAAAGCGCTCTGCTGTAAATCTAACTGCAGCGTTTACTTACAACATAGAAGTAGTATAAGCAAAAAGCTAGCACGTTATAATAGTAACCTTAGACGTGTAAAGCGCTTTTAACGCTCTCTTTAAAAACTACCTACTATACTAGATAGCCTAACAGAGCTAGCTTTAAAGGACCTTCTTCTTTGTTAACTCTTTTCTTACTAATTAAAGGGTTTAAGTCTGCCTAGACTAAGTTACTACCTCTAGCTACCTAGTTGCCTGCAGTACACTACAAGGCTTACCCCTCTTTCTAGTTCTATATATACTATACTTAGTAGAGCTGCTGTCTATAGACATAAAGAAGAGATTTAGATATACAGATAATACATACTTATATTAGGCTTTGTACTCTCTTAATAAGAATATTTAGCTTTTAGCAATAAACCTATAACAGATTAAAGCATAGAGCGCAGCTAATAAGGTTACCTTTGCCTTAGAAAAATAAGAAATAATCTACTTTACTTAATAGAAGAGCAGCTACACACTACTTTATGTAGTAGACAAATATTTTACAATCTATCTAATCTTACTAAACACGTTAAGAACCTAGCTAGCCTTCTAATAGCTAAGGATCTAGTTTAACTACAAGCTTACTTTTAAGCGCTATATAGCTACACATAATATAAAAGTAGCTAAGGTAGCCTATTATATTTATAGCCTAGTAAATACAGCTTATAGACTACTAGCTAGCTCTTTCTATAAAGCTATAATAACTTATATATACTTGTCTTTTTTATATAAAGCTAAGTACTAGTATAGAGGTTGTATAAAGCTTTTATACATACTAAAACCTAGCAGACTTATAGAGGTTAGTACTTACATAGAGTAGTATGTAGCAGTTATAGATAAAACACTAGCTATAGCAGCTAGAAGGATTCTTTTAGTATAGCAAACAACTCTTATTACTACTTTCTTCTAAGACACTAGACTACTCTCTGCTGCTAATATGCTAGAAGAAGCTAAACTCTGCTTTGCAACACATCTATGCACAATAGATACAGAATACTTACTTACTAGCTGTACAGCAGCTATAAAGATAAGTATAAGCAAGTTAGCTAGAAAGCTGTAGCAAATGCAGACTAAAGTCTAGTACCTAGGATCTCTACTGCCTAAGATTCTTAGAATAACACTATTAGCTCTTTACTACTTACCCAGCTGCTAAACAGACCTAATAATAGGCATAGACAAAAAGAGTGCAGCAAAGGTATTTTAAGAATAGTAAGCTAACTTTCTACCTTTAGATATTGCTATCTTCTTAAATAGATCTAAACAGTATACAAAAGATAGAAAAAAGTAAGTTACTTATAGCTTTGTAGTATATTAGAATAGAAAGTAACTGTAGACTAGACGCAGCTTATTTTACTTTACTGCGCACGTCTTTAATGTAGAAGCTATTAGGGCATAGAGAAGCCTCTAATACACTATTAGACAGCTAGTACTTTATACTTGCTAAATCTAGCTATATATAGACAGTACTTTAGTTATATAGTACCTTAGAGGTATTGTACCTTTTACTTTATAATAAGCCTTTTTAGAGTGCTATAGTACTATAGAGACACACAACATCTTTATTAAATAGGCTCTTAAATACCTAGGTATTAAAAGAAACAAAGTAGTAGACAGACTTGCGAACCTAGAAGCTTAGCACCTATTACTCTTAACTAGAAAGGCAGCTATGCCTACACTCTTAGGCATTAAAACAATAGCCTACAAGATGCTTTAGCACACGTAACAGACCTAGTAGTCTAACAAGAAGACTAAGCTCTCTAAGTAGTACAAGAGCTAAGACTTAGACTATGCACTATATAGTAGTCTAAAGGACCTAAACCTACTAAAAGCTACTCTAGCTAAGCTCTTCTCTATTTAATCTATATATAAGGACTTTACTTAGTACTACTAAAAGTATAACTATAAAGACAAAAACTTTACCTACTTATATAGACAAGACAAGATGCTAGAGCACTTTGCGCTCTGCTGCAAGACTCTAGGGACCTTTAGCTAATAGCTGCTTTAACTACCTATACTGCTATCTAGCTAGGCTAAGGGCCTGTTGTATACTGTAGAGCTGATTAAAGATCTAGAGGCCTTTAAGGCCTTTGTCTAGCTTACACAATACTACACTAAGATCTGCCTCTATTAGCTCTTACAGCCTTGTAACAGCAACAAGCAATGCAGTACTTAGCAGAAGTAGGTCTAGCACATTAGCTGCAAAGCTCTGTCCCCCTTCTCCTCTTTCTCCCCCCCTTCTTATCCTCTCCTCTACACACATACACTTACTTACTTTCTCTCTTTCTTCTTCT
Source organism: Stagonosporopsis chrysanthemi (assembly GCA_022560025.1). Classification (NCBI taxonomy): domain Eukaryota; kingdom Fungi; phylum Ascomycota; class Dothideomycetes; order Pleosporales; family Didymellaceae; genus Stagonosporopsis; species Stagonosporopsis chrysanthemi. The sequence continues at coordinate 15,757 of JAFISE010000200.1, forward strand.
CTTACCTTAGCACATAGATGCCTTAAAACGCAAGGAAATTACCCTAATATATATACATTGCCTAGTTTCCTTAACTAGAAGGGGAGCTGTAGCTCTAAAATAGTAGCAATACCTGCACAGGCAAGAAATACTTTCTAAGGTAGTGTGTTAGCACTAGAATTCTATAGCTTAGCACGTCGTATATGCCCTTTAGGAGGCAAGATAGTAGACTTCATCCCTATCAACTAGACGTAAAATGAATACCAACCAACCAACCAACCAACTAAGCCCCTCTAACCCAACGTTATCCTTTACTGCTTTGCTGAGCCTTCTCCTTAGGCTTCTAATGCTAGCAGAAGCTCTTCTTCAACTTATTCTAGCAAAGATTAGCTTAAAATAGAGACCCTACTGCGCAAGGTGGCTAAGGATAAGAGCAGTAAGGAGCTGAGGAAGATTAGCTGCTCCCTCTACCACATCTCAGTCCAAAACCAGCTACTCTACTATGAGATAGCAGGCCTAAAAGAGGTTCTTAAGACCCAGAAGAAGCACAAGAAGAAGAGCAAACCTCTTAACTTCTAAGAACCTAAGGAGTATCACAGTGGAGCAGTGTTTTACTCTCCTCGTAGGATTGATAAAGCACGCCAGTATGAGCAAGCAAAACAACAAGAAGCTGAGGCAGAAGAAGCTAGAAAAGCAGAGATGGCTGAACTCAGGCACGCCAATAAGCTATACAAGGAGCGAGTAGCTCAGGAGAAGCGTGAGCAGCGGGCAAGGGAGAAGGAAGAGAAAGACCGTGTCAAAGCCAAGAAGGCAGAAGAAGTAGCCAAACGCAAAGCTGAAAAAGAACGTCAGAAGCAAGCTCGTGACGCCCAGGAAGCTATACAATTGTCCCAAAGAGGCAATAAGACAGCTTCAAAAGCTTCTATAGTAAAAAAGAAGCCTGCGCGTCGTAGTGTAGGTGCGCGTAGTCACCCAAAGCCTGCAACGCCTCCTCCACCTGCGCGCACCTACACTACCCGCAGCGGCCGCACAGCCACTTTATATAAATAGTTTATATAGAGGAACTTTGTCGCATAAGTCTATAGAACAGACTGATAAATTGTTCAACAATAATAGCTATTGTATGTGGCTCTATAACCTCATTTTGTGATGAGCTTCAAGGCTCGGAGCGGGCGTCACGCGAATCCGGGCGTCACGCGCACAGACACGGTACGTGCACAGACACGGTACCGGTACAGAGTTGTGAAGATCAACGAACTTGCCCAACATGTCCCCCGCTCCTGCACGCACGCCTCCTCTCCATTCCGTTGCTGCGTTGCAGCGACCAGCAACACATAAAACCTCTTCTCCCCACAGAACAGACCGTTCCCTCAACAGATCTACCAATGCAAATGCAGCGCGCACGCTGTCTATTGACACCCCTGGCCCTTCCTGTGTCGTATGTGAGTTTTCTAGTGTCGTATCCCATCTCCAAGATCCTCCTTTGCTTTGCTCCCAACAATCCTCTGACCGCAGCATCAAAACAGTGCAATTCTGCCGCAATTGCAGATCAAGTCAACAAGTTCTTCATGCAGTTATGTGGTAGGTAGTCATAAGCCAGGTCATGGAAGTTGCTTGTCACAAGCGCATTCAATGGGATAACAAACTAGCACTGCAACATCAGAAAATCCATCTAGGGAGTTAAGTAGCCTGTTATGGGGGGGAACTATCGGACTTGTGCAATGACAGGCTCAACAACTGAATAATCGAGAGGAGTACATGTCCAAAACACCCTTATAATGGAACCTGGATCAACGATGAATACGCGCCAACCATACCGAGCTCGCGTTACAGACGACTGTCCCCTGGAACATCAACCAGCACCGCCATAATAAACACTCACTACACAGCGGCTAAACCGTCACCATCCCGCCAGCCCGTGGGATACAGCTCGACAGCAATGCGCCGCATGTACGACTCACAAATCCTGCAGTTCCTCCATCCATCGACACGGGTCAGATGCCAGGTACGAAGAGGGCAAATGTCGCTACCCCCTGCTTGATCACTACTTGAGTCGGGATGTGTGCTGTCGTCAAGAAGTGGGGCTGCTCCAGGCTCAGGCGCCGGCTCGATGAGGTCATCGTCCATGGCCGCCTCTGTCTGGAGTCCGGGTGGAGGTGGCGGAGGTGGGGGCTCGATTTCAGCAGCTCGGCCCTTCTTCTTTTTCTTCTTCTTACCAGAGCCAAGGCTGATACCCCAACCCAATGATTGCTCCTGCTCTTCGACCGATGGAGGCTCGAAGACGACTGGAGGACTGTCGCGAGGTACTGGTGCCTCTAGAGCCACGCGATCAACCGACACTGGCTCAAGGATCGGTTCCGAGGGCTCTGCCGGCGGACATGGTACATCTGGCTCTACGACAGGTTCTTCATACATGATACCTTTTCTGCTCTTCTTCTTCTGCGCGAGATACGCATCAAGTAATGCCCACGGATCTTCAGCATTGGCAGGTTTTGTGGTTGTGTCGACGGCCCCCTGGTCAGTTGCAGGAACAGCAATGAGTTGGTTCTCGAGTGGCCAAGGTTCGGGCACTGTCTCTGCAGCAGGTTCTTCTTCTACTGATAGCGGGACAGGTGGTGATGGGCCAAACCAAGCTTCTTCTGCGACCTGTCTCGCCTCCTTCTTCTTTTTCTTCAACGACGCTCCCAGAGAACCCCAACCATCATCTGGACGCTCTACTTGAGGTGGTAGAACCACGACTTCTTCATCAACCGTAGGCTGTTCATGCAAACCAGTCGTCATGTGCAACTCACCTTGCTTAGCCACGCCCACTTCTAGTTTAGATGTCTCCTGACTCAGACCCTCGCATTCGTTGGGATGGATCTTCGCTACGTGATCCTGTGCTTGAACTCCAGTGTCTGCAAAGCTCGAGGCATTTTGTACGGCGCCGCTCTCCTGCTCGACCGGCCCAAAAGAGACTTCCTCTGCCGGGCCAAGTGGTGCCTGGGCTTCTACCACTTCTGTCGCTTTCACAGCGATTTTCGCTCTCAACGATTTTCTCAGCACCATTTTTGCCTTCTTACTCATGATTCCTTCGAATGGGCCTGTGTTCGCCTTAAAGTGCGCCTCCAATGCTTCACGCTCGTCCGGGAGAGGGAGGCCTGATATGACGGGGGCGGTTGGAGGCTGGATAGAGATCCAAGCCTCCTCGGCCGCCGTTGGGGTGGGCTATGCGATTGCGTTGATTACATGCACCGCAGATGCCTCAGTCTCTCGTTCCAAGATGGATGGTCTGGCTTCAGAGAGTGCACCGTTCACTTCGATCCCCGTCGCTTGAGATAAGAACAGCCCATAGTTCACGAATTCGCCGTCACAATTTGCCGGGACGGTTGTCCCGGCTGTTTTGCCGCTCAGGTCTTGGCCGGTTTCGTGGGTAGCCTTGTCAGTGGCATTCTCGTTGGTTCCATTCACAGCAATCTCTAGCCCTCTGTTGGTCGTACCGAGCTGCTGGTGCAGCAGCGAGACACGATCCCGATACAGCTTAGCAACACGCTGCCCCAGCATCTTCGCCAATGCCAGGCTCTCAACACCAGCGAAGAAATTCGCGCTCGAGAACACCTCGTCGCCGTCCTCAAACGCACGCTCAGCTCTCCGTAGTACCAGATCCTGCAGCCAGCCAGCATCCTCTAGCAGCGCCACCAAGGTCTTTTTGCCCACCGCGTGTGCAGCCTGGGCAACACTAGTCTCCTCAACCAGGTGCTGTGTCTCCAGCCTTGCCAACTCCTTTAGTGCCTCCAATCCATACTTCTTACTTGCAATGAACACAGCGATGGCTTTCTTGAGGTTCGGTTTGCTGCTGCTAGGTGCGTCTTCGTCGTCGCTGGGCAGTGTCTGGTATTGGCCCGTGTACAGGAAGTGCACGATGACATGAGCGGTTTCGACATCCACATCTTGAAGGTCTATCGCTCGATCTAGTTCGAGCGAACGCGGGAGATCGTGGAGCGACTGGAGTAAGATCTCAGGGACGTAATATGGTTGAAGGCCTGTGCCGACGCGCAGAGTGACGGGAGGGCTTGCATAGCGACTGATGCGGCATCGCGATCAATTCTAAAAGTCGAAATTGAACTCGACAGAGGGGATAACAAACCTGGTCAAACCACCGTTCATAACTGCGGTTGTGGACTTCTTCTTCTTTGCCATGCTCCGAAACAGAATATGACTTGAAGACTCGTCCACACTCTAGGAAAGCGCCTCTTTATAACAGTTTCCTGCTGTTCTACGCTCCTGTACTACAATCTGACGCATCCATTCACTACTTACCACGTTGTCGAAGGACTAGACCTGCATATGTACCGACACGACACCCCGCATATGCATGCAGCCGCGCAGCCGCCCGCTCAGCGCCGCGGTACGTCCTGCAACGGCCGCAGCGGGAGTGACTGAGCCTGGCAGTCAGTATAAATGAAAATCATGCCTCTTGGGAAATTCACTACCCGGGGGCCGGCGAATGAGGGGGCAGGACGAAAGCTTCGGACGCGTCGAGGGCGTAGGTGCATGCTGGCTGTGCATGTGGCGGGACATTGACGAAAACGTGAAAACAGGTCCCGTTGGCTGCGCAAGTGACAGTGATAAAAGCAACACGCCCGTGCGGGAGACGACACCCACCGTCCGAGGAAGGACGTCGAAGTTGCTCTTCCGGCCCTCTTCGAGCACAGCTTGGCCTTGGCCAAAGCTATGCATTTGGGAAATTTTCAGCCTGAACGGGCTCTGTTACGGTTGGCCTTGTCTTCGATCGAGACGTCTCTTGCAAGATCTCATCTCAACATGCCGTAGAAGCGAGCACGTCATCGGTGCCGCAGACAACGGTCCAGTCGTTCGAAACCAAAAGGCTTTGTGAAAAATGGCATTAAATGCTGATCCACAACGTAGAATCAAAACACCAAACGTTGTTCAAGGCTGCGTCTGCCACTTAACACCACTTTTGCCTTAAGAACAGTACCACATCGCCTACGCCTCGAGCCTGACGCTGCTCTCAGCTCGAAATCGACGCACTCTCCGCTCACTCCCTCTTGCCTTCCCCTCGGCGAGCTCTGCTACACCCTGTATCGGGCCAAGCAGCTGTGCACGTCTTGCACAAGGCTCATGGGGACCATCTTCCTCAGATCCTCGATGCTGCCCCTTAGCCACGGACGAGGGCAAGCTGAGCGTGACGTTCACGATCTCTACGTTGAGGCTGAACAGACCTTACGCAGCTGAGCTCATGTCTGGTTGGCTCAATCTATTGCTGCAACAAAGACAACTTTCTAGTAGCCACCGTTGGACTAGTAGTACATGCTGCCTGGCGAGAAGGCGCCGGTCTAGTAGCTGTTCAGCGCACCGGCGACCTCCTACAATCTTGGCCTGGCGAGACCCGCCTGTTCTTAACGAAGCTGATAAAGTCGTCCTTGGAGCCTTTAACCAGGACTAAAAACTTGGCTGCTTGCAAGTACATTTGTGGCGTGTTCAAGCCACAGGGCTTGTGGAAGGCAAGCGTTATATCAATAGGATGATCAGCCGACAAGGGAAATCGTGTTGATGGCCTCAGAGCAACAGCAGGTCAGCTTGCACGTTCGGGTCTAGGCTTCAGCGATACTAACGACCGACCGTGTGGATCCGCCCAGCGCGCCGCTGGCAGGCTGAGTGCTGTCAAAGTTGAAGACAACTACCGTAGCGAGTGTAGAAGTTGAAAACTGGTTACGACGTCACGCTCAATTGAGAGCCACTTTTCCAGTACAGCATGCTGACGGCGGAACTGGTTGCAGCCGTCTTGACCGTGCGCGCACTGCTCTTCACCGAATCTCGTCAACTGTTGACGGTGTACTGAGGGGACAGTGCTCGATTACACATCTGCTTTGTTCGTGATCGATCGTATCAAATGATGGGAAAGCATGGCTGTGGCTACGAGCGAGCCTACCTTTCTGAGCACTGCGAGCTCCTGCGACTTGCCTCAGCCTACACTGCGCTGGCTACTGGAGAGGAGGCAGGGTGGCCGTCAGGTAGATGATGTGCTTCACCGTCATGATCGCGAGCTTCAGCACGTCTGGGCGCCACGTCTTTCAAGACTCCATCAGCACGTGGCACTTATTGATGATAATCCGGTTGAGCTCGGGCATTGATCGCTCCTCGTTCAGGAACCGGGCAAACGCCGGCTCCACGGCGTGACGAAGACGACGCAGGCCCAGTACAGCGGCTGCCTGCCGCCCCACCTGGAAGCTGGGATGCCAGCTGCCTCGCAGCGATTGAGCAGGTTGTCGAGGAGCGTGTTGAGCGGCGCGATGACAATAGTGTACCTGCCGCGGACAAGCGACGCCGGCAGCATAAACAGCAGGCTCTTCCCAGCGCCTGTAGTCATGACCACAAGGACGCGCAGCTTGCGCTGGCAGATGGTCTGGAGAGCCTTTCGCTGCATGGGCCGGAGTTCGGCAGCGGGGTTGTTAACCAGCAAACAGAAGGACGAAGTCAGGTCGGCGCTGGCGAGCGTCGCCTAGCGCCTCACCGCCAGCACGTCATTCCTGCGCCCCGCCTCGCCCATGTCCCCGCGGCGAGCGTCCTCGCGGGGAGCAGCCGCGCGCTCCCAGGCGAAGGTGAAGCGCACTGCCGCGCACGAATGCGTCTCTGAGGAAGCGCTGCAGCACCTCAAGAGGTACAGATATTCGAGCGTTGACGAATCCTGTCACATTATTAGGCTTCTTCTTTGTTTTTGGAAATGTAGTGCTGCTAGAAGTTTATGTCCCAGCTCTCTATCTAGTACTGTATGTTGCAGCAAATCTAACAATGTGTGGCGATGTGGTAACCTTGAAAGCCAACGTACATCGTGAGTAACTCTGATTACTCATGCAACCACGTTTTGAAACGTGCCTGCGTGACGCCCCTTGCGGATCCTACATAATTAATTTGGAGTCGTTATGAACCTTCCTAATCCATCACACGTTTTAATTGAGCTGAGGAGTTGGCCGAATTTTCTGTTATAAAGGTCGACAAGATGACGCTGCCTTGTCTTTATCATCTCAAACACAATCTCTTCACGCCTACAAGAACCCTTTCAATTTACGTTGTTGTTTTCTGTACTACCCAAGCCTGCATTGCAGAGCACCACCAATCATGCGTTCTTCAATCATTGTTATCGGCTTCGTCGCCCTTGCGGCCGCACTCCCAGCTATCGTGCCAGTTGACGAGACATCTCTGGCTGTCCGAACCGAGTCACTTGACAAAACTGTCGCTCTTGAACCTCGCCAGGGTTTTAACAACTACGATCAGACCTTCTCATGGCCTGAGACTGAATTTATTGGCGGTGGCCTAGGCGCGCAATTCCAGGCTATCAACCAAGGAAATGGCAACTACAGGTTCAATTTCTTTAACACCAACCCACCAAACTCTCCTGATCTTAATTACCGGGTTTCAAACGCCGGCAAGACTCTGGCTTCAGTCAACCTAAGTACTGGAAAGAGTACTAGTGCCAACGTTGTCAAAACTGGAGACAATTACAATGTATATATCAAGCTAGCATAGAAGGTAGCTTTGACAATAAGGCATACAGAGCTGTTAGGAATAGTCTATCTACAGAGAGCTAGTAAGCTAGCCGGCATCGATTTCTTTCCCGCCGTCTGTCTTCTCGTTCCTGGCTCGGTCGTCGTAGCCATCCTCATTCGATGGGCCATCTGGCTGGGCTGGAGCGTCACGCTCATCGCCGGCGGCCTGTTCACCGTCCTCAATGAGCGTACTGAGAAGGCTATTTTCGCCCTCGCCCTTTCGGTGTTCAGCGGGCCTTGGGTTCATGTCTTACATAAGAGATTCTTCGCCAGATTGTGTTCGCGCAGTCGTCTCCATCTCGCCCATCTTCTGCTGCATCGCAAGGATCTCCTGGGCTCTCGTTGCCAGCTGCCCCACTTTCTGCAGCTGGCCGACCTCGACGAGCGCTCATGATGATGATGATGTACAAGAGGACAAGGTAACTCTACAGCAGTAGGTAGGAGATGATGTCTAGCGTATCTCTTGCTTCTACCTAGCCGGTGGGTAAGCAAGATCTCGGTTTGAAAACCTTGAAACAAGCAATCAGCAAATTTGAAAATGTCAGCTCAGCTGCCCACGTAGCTCCCTTAGCGAGAAGAGAAGGGGAATTTGAGAAGCTAGACTACAACGTGCAGCGGCCAGGATCTGCAGGATCTCGGGTGCAGGTTTTTAATGTATGAGGTATCAAATCAGAGACAGTGCTATGCCGCGTAGCTGCAGCGGGGCAGGTCAAGAGATGGGGATTTCAGCACGGCAGCAGAGGTCACGTAGTCAAGATGGCTCTAAAGGGGCAAGTGCATGGGAAGTCGCTGGGTCAATCAGGGACTACCGTTAGTACAAGAAGGGGCAAAGAGAGTCAGGGACGGCACGCATGTCGGTTCGCTGCCATGTAGGGTGGATGAAGAGACGATGTGTTCGCGGTTGATCAGATCTGGAATATTTTGGCAGCTCTCAAGGGCTCAGATGCTGTTCTGGTTCCAAGATTGCCATTAAAGCAGAGTTTCTCACTGGATCATGAGCTGAATCATTCAGACTCACTCTCATGCAACTAAGAGTTTCGAGTCAAACACGTCGAGAGCTGGCAAAGCTGAAGTGTCAACGTCAGCTCCTGATCTACTCAAGATCCGCCTGAAGCTGATCTTCATCACTTTCAATATCACCTTCCTCAACGTAGAGATCGCTGCTGTCGGGCTGGGTGCCCTGTTCCCTGCTGGTCTCTAGCAGGTTGTCAATGCAGCCCAACAAAGCCTGATCCGCTTCGTTTGAGATTCTGACAAACTGCTCCGCAGCCGATACTCGTAATTGTTGCTCCCTTCGATCTAAATCCCCTCTTTGTTTCTGCATTGCCAGAAGCTCATGGTTCACTTTCTGCTGCATAGCTTCCGTGTTGTGTTTTGTCTTGGTGATGATCCCTTGCAGACGAGCATACACAGCCTGAAGCTTGGACTTGCTGCTTTGATCGCGCAATATCTCCGTAAGCACGAGAGCGGCGTGGATTTGTTCTAGAAAGGCATCATGTTCCAGGTGTAGCCTATGAACCGCGGAGTGCCGGAGAAGCGCTAGGCGCGGCCGAATTGTCTTGAATGTAGCACGACTCGCCTCGCCTATACAGGCTTCGGGTAGAGTATCAATCCGATCGTTCATAATGTGAAGCCACTTTGTCAACTCTAATGCAGCGGCACAGCTCCAGGCGCGATGCTCAAGGACAGAGGGAAACCACGCGCGCGTGAAGTCGTAACACGACGTCTCAAGGATATGTTGCGTCGTTCCCAGAACCTGGTGTTGGGCATTGTAAGAGAACTTGAAAAGCCTCGCGTCAAGGTGAGAGGATACGGGTTTTTTGTCATTCTTCTCTTCTGCGCATGTAAGACACAGAATCTTATCTCAATTTTGAGGTTCAACAACCTACCACGTGGCAAAGCTGCAGCACCGCGGCTTAGCACAGGTCCCACCGGCTCCTTAAGCGCTTGAGAGGCCCCATCTCCCTCTACCAATGTCTTGCGGAGCTTTTCGTGTTGAGGGTTTCCCGCCCATAGTTCTGGAAAGTCAATTTTCGCTGCCTCCTCTACCTCGAAAACGCGGTCGTTGAGCAGGGATTGGAGGATAGGTATTGTTTTTTGCTTGAGATGTTGTTCATCCAAGGGCTCAGATATTGGCGATGCTCGAACAATGCGATGTATAGCTTTCTTCGATCGCACGCGAGCATTCTTCCCGCTAAACAGCTTTCGATACGCCAGATACACACGTTGCCGCTCTACTTTGTTCGGTTTCATTGATAGCAGTGCTGGTGACAGTAGCTAGTAGTGTCGATTTGCGGGAATGCCATGGGCGTGCGGGTGTCTCCACGGGGCGTCGCAACGAAGCTGCTCACGCGCCATCTACGCTGCGCGTGAACGCGCTGGCGGTGTGCGGGGTACCGTGGTTAGTCAGCACATGCGCTCCACCGTAGCACCAAGCTGCCAACATGCCAAAGCGCGCACGCTCCAAAAGCAACAGTGCCTCCACTGAGGAAGGTCGCGCGCCACGCTTCAAGCTTACGGCATCAATGTTGATACACAACGCGCACTGCCGGCCAATCTTCAGAGTCACCTTAACACAGTACTGTCCTGTAAGAGAGACGGCCCTTGCTCCCCCAACGCCCGCTGCGTCGTGCAGCATTGCCTTGAGTGCGCTGTGGGGACTGTTCAGCTCACAGTCCAACAACTTGGAAAAATTTTAGGCGTTCTTTGGCTCTCTCTGTGCAAAAAATGAGCTGCTAGACACTACTGAATTTGCCAAAGCTCGAGGTTTGTTAGTGATGGAATCTTTACACAATAGAGTAGGTCGAGACCTTATTCCGCTTAGTAGATGAAGTTAGCACGTGCTGACCCAATCAGCAAAATTTGTTTACCGAGTCAGCACATCACAGAAGTTATGATAGATGTTCAAATAACAGGAGAATAGATTACTATCTCAAGCTACACAGAAACCTTCATCAAGACCGTCTTTGTCTCAAGGAAGTTGTCAATGCTGCTAGTGTATCCCTCCCTGCCAACTCCGCTGGTTTTCCACCCACCAAATGGCATGTCATGAGCCACTGTAGGAGACGTACAGTTGATTGCTACTGTTCCTGCTTCCAGGCCCTTTGCAAAGCGCATGGCACGATCAAGGCTTTTCGTGTAAACTGCAGCATACAATCCGTACTCCGTCTCATTGGCCTTCTTCAGTATCTCCTCTTCAGTGCTGAAGGTATTTATGATGACGACGGGACCAAAGATCTCTTCTTTCAAGATTTTTGCATCCTCTGGGACGTTCTTAAAGATTGTGGGCTGAATCACGTAGCCTTGTGCGCCGGGGGGACTGCCGCCTCCGGTGACAAGTTCCCCTGAATGCTTCCCAGAATCAATGTAGCTGCGAACGATCTTGAACTGCATCTCGTCGGCCATAGGCCCATGATCGGTTTTATAGTCGGTTGGATCACCAATTGTGATTGCTTCGAAGTTCTTTTTGAAGACAGAGATGAAACTGTCCGCTATGGTATCTTGGACGTAGATTCGGGAGTTCGCCATGCATGATTGTCCGCTATTCCACTGGATGCTGTTCTTGGTTTCTGCGGCAGCCGCTTCAATGTCTGAGTCGTCAAAGACAATTGCAGGGGATTTTCCTCCAAGCTCAAGCATGACGTTCTTCAGGTTAGATTGGGCAGCTGCAATCTGAATCATGCGACCAGTGCGGGCGGATCCAGTGAATGACAGAGCACGTATGTCGATGTGAGACGAGAGACAGGAGCCTGAAATATGACCGTGTCCAGAGAGCACATTTATTACACCTGGGGGGAACCCGGCTCGTTCGATCAGGGTTGCGACTTTCGCGGACTATAATTCGAAATCAGCGCTAAGTAGAAACGCAGGCTTCTCAAACTGGCTTACCGTCAAAGGCGCTTTCTCACTGCTTTTCAACACAACTGTATTGCCTGCTGCTAGAGCAGGAGCGAGCTTAGAAGAGAGAAAGAAAATTGGCAAGTTCCAAGGAATAATGGCAGCGACAACGCCAAATGGCTGTTTCAACGACACGTTCACATATCCAGGGGTGTTCAGACTAGAAGTCCCCTGAATATTGTAACCTGCCTCAGCAAAGTGGTCGAAGTTGGATGCGCCGACCCAAGAGTCCCAGTAGGTTCGGACCGGCCTCCCCATTGAGATGGCCTCGAGATAAGCAAGCTCGTTATGGGATTCTCTCATCAAGCCGGCTAATTTCTTCATGTAGGCGCCACGCTGTTCAGGAGATAGGGCGGCCCAGCTCGGCTGTGCAGCCTTTGCTGCTGCGACAGCGGCGTTGGTGTCTTCCACACTGGCTTCGGCCACTACAAGGCATTAGTTACGTATGGCAGGAGCATCGGAGTAATAACCCGCCTTCAGCAACAACATCCATAGTTGAAGGAGATTTGAGCTCGAAGGTTTCCCCCCCAGAAGCTTTGACGAACTGGTGCATCACAGACTTGTTAGCAACATGTCAAGAACACATCGATCTAGAAGCCTCACCTTGCCATTGATGAACAATCGCGTCTCGATTTCCTCCTTCGACCAGGTCTGTTTCTGCACAGCTGACATGTCTTCTTCGTTGTTTTGATTTAAATCTATATATTGTAAAAGTGATGTTGTGGTTGTAAAGATCCTCCTGCGGCATGAAGGATGTTTTATAGTTGGGAAGTCGTCCCCTTGATTCAATTGCTCCAGCCTCATCCATGCTTCACGGACAAAACTCCTAGAGATGTCCGTATTCGGCGATCGGCGAACGTACGCACACCGAAACAACAGTGGCAGTGTAGCCAATGAGGGGTCGACATATCTATCCTAGGCAAAAAGTGTGGGGCCATCCAACACCGCTCGCTTTACTAAGGTCCGTTGATGGCGCGTGCGGCTCCAGATTGCAAATCAGATTCTGGTCCGTGCTCTCACAAGCTCTCTCCCGGCGATGCAACATTCGCCGCGCCGAAGGGAATGCACATCCGCCGAGTCACATTTGATTTGCCTGATTGGTCATGCCGCACGATTTGTTATTCTGTCTATGTCTCCTGCAACATTATCCTGCGCCGAGCCGAAATGGAGCATTACAAAGAGTCCTTGTTTTGGCTATGGTAAAGCTTCCGACGGACCCGCAAGCGAAGTTGGGCTTGCCTCTCAAAAACTACAGTTCCACCAAGAACTTCAGCGTCGCGCCTTCTGTCTTTTTTTGTGTGTACACTCAAGACTCTCCGCTCCACAGCTCTCTCATTTCAGCATGTCCATTCACAAGTCTAGTATCGCTAGCAATCCCGAGTCAGACAGACCAACACCTCCAGAGGTCGATCAGGTTCCATCGATAGACAACTCCGACGAGAAGGCCAATACTGGTCTTACCTCAGCATGGACTTCGAATGAGGCTCCCGATGGCGGAATGGTAGCGTGGCTGGTAGTTTTTGGTGCTTGGTGCACCTCCTTCTGCAGTTTCGGATGGATCAATAGTATGTTTACTTCGGCGTTTTGCACCCTAGCTCTTGAATACTGAAAATGTGTCTCCCTTCAGGTATTGGCACCTTTCAGCAGTATTATTCAACAGAACTCCTGCCGCAATATTCACCCGGAACAATATCCTGGATCCCCTCACTGCAAGTCTTTTTCATGTTCGCCATGGTAAGTTTGCGTGCCCATGTAGATTGCCTGCCGGATTCTAACCACAATTTAGGGTCCAGTTGTTGGTAGATTGTATGATCGTTACGGGCCACAATACCTTGTAATTGTTGGGACCTTCCTCCATGTTTTCGGATTGATGATGGCATCCCTCTCAACAGAATACTACCAAATCATGCTCTCCCAAGGCGTCTGCAGTGCCATTGGCGTGTCACTCATATTTCAGCCAGGTGTGTATCTTTCTCCAAGATTTTTTTGATATTTATGGTTTCTAATCCCACTGAAGCTTTGAATGCCATCGTCACCTGGTTCGATAAGAAACGGGGCATAGCCTACGGCATTCTTTCCACCGGGTCTAGCATCGGGGGCATTGTCTTCCCCATCATGACAAGTCGCCTCATTCCTTCCTTGGGTTTCGGATGGACGATGCGTGTTTCTGCCTTCCTGATTCTCGCTCTGCTCATTCTCGCCATCTTGACTGTCAAGTCCCGAATTCCTCCTAGTTTGCAGCATGTAACTAAGGAACAGCTTGTTGAACCGTTCCGTGAGCCTGTGTTTCTGGCTCTCAATACTGGACTGTGTTTGTTCACATTCGGGATGTTTATCCCGATCAACTACCTCGCAGTGGAAGCTGCTGCCAATGGGATGAGCCCAGATTTGGCCCGATACCTCGTTGCTATTTTCAACGCTGCTAGGTTCGTCCTCTGATACCGTTTTCCTAATGAAGGCATTAATTAACAATGGCTTTGCACACAGTCTCTTTGGTCGTCTCCTCACTGGATTTCTAGCCGACCGTATAGGCAAATACAACATATTTACCCTGGCCGCGTCCGCGACAGGCATAAGTACTTTAGCCCTGTGGCTTCCGATTGGTCGAGATAACGATGCTGCACGCATTGCATACGCGGTCCTATATGGGTTCTTCTCTGGCGCTTATGTCTCCCTCATCGCAGGTCTGGTGGCACAAATCTCTCCAATGAAGGAGATTGGATTCAGAACGGGACTGGTGTTCTTCGTCAACAGTGTTGGAGCCTTGACGACATCACCCATTGCCGGTGCCATTCTGGACAGGGAGAATGGCAGCTGGACTGGAGTGAAAGTTTTCTCTGGTATTTTCTGCATTGCCGGCACGGTGTTCGTCTTTATGGCGAGAGTCTATAAAGTTGGATGGAAGTTTAACGTCTTTTTCTGATATCAGCATAAGTTTCACGCTTCTAAGCTAATGGCGGAGGGTTTTGTTTCCCTTAGCTTCGCTAAACGTAGTTTCGTCACTCCACCATAACATATAGATTATAGAAGCATTTTAACACATATACAAATGGAAAACTCACTACAGGTTGGCCCACGTCAAACATCCAGAATGAGGACTTACAAGTTCCCCATATTAACATTGTCAATTATTGAGTCCCAGTACAGATGGTTGAATGCATCCATACTCCAATCCATGCTTGGAAGAAGTTGTCCTTCGTGCGCATCACTTGCTCCAACATCGACTGTAGTTGTTGTCTCCATATCATAGCTTCCCCGTGTCCCATTTCCCCTGACATCTTCTCCATTGATGACCTCTCCCTTGCCTCTTGTTGATGCAGAATCCCTGACCTTCATTGCCTTCTCCCTCAATTTGCGCAAAACGGTCCAGTTCCCGCCCTCCTCGTCAGTGATCGCACTCGCAAAGCAAGCGTTTGCTAGCATCCACGCCCTATCTGTACTAGGACCCTCAGGCGAGACACATAAGTATCGAAAGATGAACATCAGCACGTGGTACTGTGGATAACTCTGCGTGTTCCATTGAAACCCTTGAAGCATGTCATCGGTCCGGAATTGTCCGCTGATCTCTAGGATTTCGCAGGCGTGAAGGAAGTCTTCTTCCGTTCTTTGACGCGTCTCGGTCGTTTCCAGCAAAGAAGGAATTGTGACAAGCCTTGAGGTGTGGTGTCGTAGCCATATTTGGCGGGAGACAAAATCAAGCTTGCTAGGAAGCAGCTTGCCAATAAGATAAGCCATGCGCTGTATTGGAATATTTTGATCGCAGTGCTGCAGGTACTCGATCTCAAAATGTGCTTTAAGCGTTTGGAATGCTTGTTGCCGGGCCAACTCAGTTGGATGGCTGGTGTTGGGGGAAGTGCTCAGCAATGTTTTACGAAAAACATTATGTGCTTCGATTACCATTAAAGTAAATGACATATCAGTCCATCTCGGCTTCAAAGTCGGAGGGCGTTCCATAGTCGGATAAAGGTCGCTGTCGTTGACATTTGATGGAAACGCAACGTCGATTGCGCTGTCGGGTGTGTAAAATTTTAGGCCGTGGTCTTCGGTTACACGAGAGTCGTTGATAACAATCGACCACCAAAGGCGCCGCCGCATCTCGCATTCAAAAGGCGGAAGCTTGAAGTTCGTGCCATCACGGTGAAGGCCAATGGATTGAGCTGACCGGGTAATGAGTCCATTTAAGGCCCAGATACCTCGACCTCCACGGGAGGATCGAAAACAAAACTATGATGAGTCAGCCACGCATCGTTGGATTAGCGCTCTGCTTACCAGATACAAGGTTATCGCTTGTAAAGTCATCAATGTCGGGGTGTCTAAGAAATCTGATGCAGCAAGCGAATGCTCCAATCCTTGCTTAAACGTGTTCAAAGCGATGCTTTTGGTCTGTCCGAGTAGATGCGCCACATAATCTGAATCCAAGCTCGACACTCCAGCGAAGTATATGGCAAATAGAAGGGCATTGATTCCAGGATTGGCATGAATGGGATCATTGATTGCACCGTAAATAACGCCCTGTGTTGATGGGATATGGAGAATCTTGAAGAGCGGGTCAACGTTATTGATAAAAGCTTGCCATAATTGTACAGCACAAGGTCGAGATGGATGATTAGATCCGTTCTCGGGAGATGGCTTGTGGAAGGCGGACAGTAGCGGATCAATATCTAGGCAAGCTAAGTCGTGGGAATCACTTCCAGTATGCTGGTTCTCGATCAAAAACTTAATTTCTTGTTCCTGTGATACATGTCAGAAACGGTGATTTGTAAGTGAATACTACAAACCTCTTCCAGGACTTGAGAAAGGAGAGCGTCATTGAAATAGCGACTTGAAGAGTCACCCTGAACAAGCCTTTCTTCACTTGATACACCAACCACAGAAGAGCTGTCCGGGTCATTGGAGTTGACTTCGTCAGTAGTAGGCGGGCTACGAGAAGCAAAATCTTGCACAGCCGCTGGAACATTGGTGAGGGCACTGATAGTTCTTTCCAGCCGGACGAGACGCGCCGAGACATCAGCAATGGTCTTTTTTTGTGGCCGGCGAACGTTCTGTTCCGGTGACGGGTAGTAACATAAGACATCAGCGCGGCTACAGTTCCTACACGGTGACTTTCTGTCACATCGGATTTTCCGTTGGTGACATAGTAAACAAGATCGGTCGAGTCTTCTTTGCTTTGTCATCATTGGAACCGGCGGAGTGTTGGGTGTTTCTTGAGCGTCGGCCATGACAGACCCTTGTCCCACGTGACTGAGGCAGTTGACGTTGTCTGTCAACAGGTAAGCTTGTATGTACACAACAGCCTTCTAGAGCGCCCTAGATACATTCGAGGCCTTGATGCGACATGATCGGGGCGTTGGTTTTCTTATATCATTGACTTAATTTGATTGAGTCATGTGCGTTCTCAGCCGCCAAGTTGCAGGCTTGGCAAACAGCCGACGCCGAGGCTTGATCAGTGCGACTGACGTGCGAACAACAGCGTGGCCTTGGCAGCGCGCATAGCCAACCGCATTCGGTGAGCATGCTCCACGCACCCAGGGTCGAAAGATAACCCGCACCCTCAAGAGTTGCCCGACTAACAGGACAGACTACAACGTCACCACAAGAATCGAAGTTTCAAATGCACAGAACTGTAAAGAAAGCTCTTCTCTCATTGCCTGTATTTTCTTAGGGTTCGAAAACTCTTTACGAGCATTGAACAGTCACAGCAGAGAGAGAAAGCTATTATTTGACGTTCTGTGGTTTGAAATGCGGGATTTTCTCCCCCCACCCGCACCCTAGCACGGTCAAGGTCATTTATTCACCGCACGCTGACAGTCTTACTGAAAGTTCAACACGCCCCTGGTCTCAGTACGCTGTGCGACGCGATTGGCTACCTCCAAACCGAGGCCAAGGCGACCTCAGACAACCGCACAAATGCTTGATGCCATGAACCAGGACTAAGAACACCGCCAATGCCGACCATGCAATCGCTAGAAAAGTACAACTATACAC
This sequence comes from Stagonosporopsis chrysanthemi, assembly GCA_022560025.1. Classification (NCBI taxonomy): domain Eukaryota; kingdom Fungi; phylum Ascomycota; class Dothideomycetes; order Pleosporales; family Didymellaceae; genus Stagonosporopsis; species Stagonosporopsis chrysanthemi. The sequence goes on from JAFISE010000200.1 coordinate 33,165, forward strand.
GAGACCCTAATATAGTGCGTAGTATGCGCAACGTGAACGCGCGTGTAGAGCGCGCCATCGCGCAAAGCACAAACGAAAACATAGCCAGCATCAAGGTGCCTTCTTCGAACAGCCGTGAAGTAGCGACCTCGGTATCATAACAGCCACCAGTGAGGAATCAGAAGTAGTAAGACAATTCACAGAGTAGGTCCACCACATCGGCAACGAGCTGCTGGTATCATCACACATGGCATGCAGCCTTGCCTCCGCTTCGAAGACCACACTCAGAAAGACAGCTCTGAACAAATGTACTGGTGAAGTGACTGTCGCCATTTGAAGCGCGCCGGATAAGGCACTGCCTGGGATATACCCTTTTTATTACTTATGAGAAAGCTGGACAGAGTGCGCAGCGGTGCTAGCTAAGATGAAGCGGCTGAAGAGCGCACACAGTCGACACAAAACAGACGAGACGTAGAAAGCATACCGCATCGCAAGAAATCACAAAGCCAGGGTGCACGGCAGTTGAGCAGTCGCAAAGCAAGTTCGCTTACAAATCGGCGCAGCTAACCTTGTACCTGCGTATGGAACTTAGGAACTGAATCGACACTAGGAGCTAGCACATTACAGAATAGGGTAGTAATGGGGCTGAAACACGATCTTGGCCCGGCTCGGTACGTCTGTTGGAAGACAGATAAGTTCCAGGTGTTCTCAAAGCTGACAAATTGTTGATTTTGCACATTGAACATCTATATAAAAGATGCGAGGATCAGGTCTTCACAACTCATTAGCTTCAACTTCACATCCTTGACTATGAATATCCTTCTTGTCCTCGCCCATCCAGAGCCGCAGTCTCTGATCTACAGCCTGTACAAGCTCGTACACCACGAATTAAAGCAACAAGGCCATGAGATCCAAACCTCAGATCTATATCATATGAATTGGAAATCACATGTCGACCGGGATGACTTTACCGATATAACAACGGATGCTCGGTTACGCATCACCACAGCCTCCTGTTCGAGCTTTGCTTCAAACAGCTTGACAGAGGATGTGAAGACGGAACAAAGCAAACTACTATGGGCTGATACGATCGTTTTCATATTCCCTCTCTGGTGGTTTAGTCTCCCAGCAATCCTCAAAGGCTGGGTCGATCGGGTCTTTACAGGCGGCTTTGCATACAACGTGAGAGAACCCGACAACAAGCAGCAGGCTAGTCGAGGAGGTCTCAATGGGAAGCGTGCAATGTTAGTCACAGCATTGGGGGGCCGAGCATCGGCCTACTCCGCCCGCGGCTTCCAAGGCCCCATTGACGATATCCTTTTCCCGATCCACCACGGGGTGCTGCACTATTCGGGATTTCAGGTGCTGCCTCCAATCGTAGTGTTCCAAGCAGATCGACTCGAAGAAGTGGGCTTTGACCTTCTGGCTACCGAGATACGTGAAAGAATGCGTAATCTGGGCAGCACTGCACCTATTCCATACCGGGCCCACAAGAGCGCTGACTACTTGATGCCGGACATGACGTTGCGAGATGGCCTTGAGCGCGAGGGTACTGTTGGCTTTGCACTACATCTCAAGTGATTGTAGTTAAACTACGCACATATCTTTAATCTGCAGGTAGGATAATTTAATCTGCCGACAATCACTGTCGGTCCAACGATGATCGTACTCTGAAGCCTGCAAAGAAGTTTGTTCATAGTCCAGAAACACCGCGAATCGTTATTACCATGCTTATCGTGATGTAACGAGCTGAGAGTGTGTTCATTATTCACCGCGATTGTTGACAGAGAGATATGACCAAAAGGGCAGGAAGATACAAAATCAATAGTTCTAGCAGATAAACAGTAGTGCTGCGGCAAAATTCGGTCATCGCGTCGCATATGGGGGTTATCGAATTCGGCAGCAGCATTTCAGCTCTACTATCTTACTAGTAGGATTGTTTGTGCTCTCGGTACGCAGTTATATAGCCAAAATATTATATACAAGTTATCGCCTTGTACTTACTAATGTGAGTTTCAAAAAGCTCCTATCTACAGCCAGGACACAGATAGGTAACAGATGGTGAAAAGTTATTGACGAATTTATTATCAATCTTGCGTAGCTGGTGATGAAAAGCGATAGTGAACAAGATATTTTGGTAGGCTGGGTACTTGACAGTTGGGTTGCGTTTGGGTTAGGGTTGCGATGCAACGTAGGCAGACTGCCTTGGGGCTCAGCCATGCCGTTGAGCCTGTTCCTTGACCGCCTAATGGATATTTGAGACATTAGGGAGCGTCAAACGGCTCTGAGAATCCCCAGCCATCCACGCTCTGTCGATCCAATCCCATCTGAAGTCCACCCTGACCAGGATCGCTCAATGATGTTCAATTCTTTAGCTGGTATGCTAGTAGATGAATTTCTCTCCAACGAGTTCCTCGCTTAACGTCCAAAGCTTTTCTGCGTTCGAGTCGCTATAAGCATATTCCAAGACCTTCTTTGGCTTGCAGTCATCGAGATACGACCCTGAACAATCTAGCGAGCCTTGTAAGCGCACGTTCTAACTGCACGAAAACGATAGACAATGCACTTACCATCAAGCGAAGGGTCAAGGGCAGCGACAAGCGTGGTTGCGCAGCCCTGCTCGATAGTCTTTTCTTTCGGCACCTCTATCTTCTTGCTCTGAACCATGGATTCCACGGAAGCCCATGCTGTTGGATCTACTCCAGATGTCAGGTTTGTCTCTGACATGACACCCGGATGGAGCGAGAAGGATTTGATCCCCTTTCCACCGAGTTTCTTCGCCAGTGTTGCGGCAAACAGGATGTTTGCTGTCTTGGACTGTCCATAAGCTTCCCAAGCATTATAAGACTTGCCATCGGAGAAGTTGTAATTGTCAAACAGTACAGGGCTGAACTGGTACATGGCACTGGACACGGTGACAACCCGGGCACCCTCGCCAGCGGCTTCAAGTTTTGGGACGAGAAGATTGGTGAGTAGGAAATGACCAGTGTGGTTCGCACCCAGATGACTCTCCACCTTTTCAGGAGTTAGGGCGAACGGGACGGCCATGATGCCTGCGTTGTTGATAAGGACATCAATCTTAGAAACGAATGAATAAACCTCCGACGCTGCAGCCCGCACTGAGGTGCATGACGTGAGGTCAATCTTGACAAATCGTGTTATGGTAGAGGGACTCTTTGCCTTGATTTCCGTCAAAACAGGAGCGACTTTGTCTTCGGAACGTCCGAGAAGTACAATCTCAGCAGGCTTTGCGGCTGCAAGGAAGAGAGCTGTATGCGCGCCAAGTCCGCCATGGCTGGCTCCAGTAATGACAACTGGATTCCATCAGCCACTTCAAATAGAATCATTCGTTCGCTTCTGCACAAGAGCGGGACCCAATTTGCTTGAAGCAGATCACACATACAGGTTTTTTCCGAGATTCTCTCTGGGAGCGCAGCGACCACCTCATCTCCAGTAGTTGAGAAACCAAAGACTGGCATTTTCGAGAGCGTTTGTTGGAACGGCGCAAGAGCAGAGGTAATGAAGTAGGTATTGAGATATGAATATCAGCAGTATGACTGACGATTAATGCAGATCGATGAGCTACTTCTAAAGTCACTGGTTAGTGTTCGCATCTTAAATATAGTGTACTGCACTTCATTCAGATTGGATTGATAACAATCTTGAACATGACACTGGAACCAATTACAAACCTTTGTTCATTCATCATCACACCGACGTAGCGCCGACATTTGCACATTCACAGCGCACGTTCCATGTTTGCACCTTACTTTGATTTCGAAGCCTACATCTTCACCGCTTTCGATTATTCCTCAGTTCTAAGAGATGTGTGGGCCTTAGCAGTGTGACCTGCAGAGTCGTTTCCAAAACGCTTAGCACTCGATAGCTGAATACTAGAAGCCCTTCAGCACACGCCTGCAGTAAGCCGTCAGCCTACACTGCGGTGATAATACGTGCAACCTACACACATTCTTAGTAACATGCCAATTCGCATAGTAGTATTCACGATAGTAGCGTGACTTCCTGCTAAGAATTGTTCCCACTAAAGGCAGTTCCACGGCCCACTATAGAGCTCCAATCATCTGCATTTACAGTGCCAGGTTTTCGCAAGTAACAGATCACTCGAGGCATGGCAGTCTTGTCCCGTTCAACATTGATCTTCCCCAGATCAAGTTAGTTTTCCTGACTGCTGTGGAATGTATCCTTCTTGGAAGGCTTCCAAGTCAATTGACGCGCTAGGCCCGCACAGCCTGATAGCCTTTCTGCATGAGCGCACGGCAGGCGAGATAGGATTGGACGTATGTCATTGTCGGCCCATCTCTTGCTTCGTGGCAACATAATATAAAGCCAACCCACCAGTCAATCCACAGTCAAGGCTCATTACCAAGCACTCCCTTGGTGGAGTTTGTTCGTGTAACACTAAACACCGTAGGCCAAGTACTGTCGTGTATCTAAACTCAAACATAGATCGTGCTGTGCGAGGGACCAGATTAAAGCTGCGCTATGACGCCAGAACAATGATCACAGTCTACTTGAAATTCCATGTTTAAAACACCCGCGCCCAGTCGTGCGACAGCTGGCTTGTTCTTACAGGACAGCTGTCAAACTCGAGAGCGTCTTGGGCTTTCAGCAGTTGGAGTAAGCTTTACTGCAGTCGCAAAATGCTCCGTCGAGCACACGTACTGGTCGAAAGCCTGCGGCATCAGCATCATACCAGGTTTTGTCGCAGTGCATCATCCAGGGTAAAGCAACGATAGGTATGTCGGGTTTCACGTAGTACTTGCCGCTGAGAATGGTGTCCTTGAGCAGGTGGAGGAAGTCCGTTCTATATAGATCCGGCCTTGTCAGCTCGCAGCTGGCCTCCATGTGGCGAGGTCGCGTCAATCTGCTTCAGCCTCGACCTCCTCTTATCACTTCTATATACGATGCCTGCTCGCCCTCGACAGCGGCGGCGTAGGGAGTCTGTCTGCGCTGATGATCCTTGAGCAGCCCGTGGAGGCTGTCGACCCCAACGCGACGCCAAAGCCGCACGACTACTTCGACATGATCAGCAGGATCAGCACCGGCGAGTAGAAAACTCATTGTAGACATGCTAGGCGAGCTGCGGATGAGCGTGGCAGACTGCATCGCCACGTACCTGACGCTCTCGAAGCGCGTGCGCAAGACGGGACATCGGACAACAGGGGAGGACAAGGTGCAGGATTGCTTCGACTCGGAAGGACTAATGTAGGCTGGGAGTAAGACTATGGCGCAGTGGGGCTTGCAAGAGACTGCCTTGCTTAAGACAACTCGAACACTGCTTGCAGAGTGTAAGTCCAGTTGTCTGTCGAATTGATCATACGCTGAAACCCCCAGCTTCATGTTCGCGATGGAGCAAAGAGACCAGCGATACGACCTTTCTAACGGACTATCCAATTCATACGGTAGCAGCGACCTGCTGAACAGCTTGACGATCTGGAAGGCGTGCTGGGTGACGTTGACTGCGCATTTTGTCATTATGGGCTCTACGAACGTCCGAAACAGACTCTTGACAACACGAACGCAGCGACACAGAATGGAACAGAAGCAAATCTCTTCCTCCACAGGGTCAACGACTTTGTAGCAGAGAAGATTGACCTTACATGGCTGGCTTATGACCAAGTTGCAGAGGCACAGGACTGCTTGAAGACAACACTTATCAAGCTAATATAGATACTACAGTAGTATAAAGACATATCAGTCCCCTTAAGATAAAAGACTTTGCTTTAAGTTCTTCCTCTATTTTTACTAAGGAGGGAATCTCTTCTCTAATACTTACTATACAAGCTAGTAGTATAGTCAGTACTAAAGTTCATAGGTTAGAACTACCTTTTGAGCTTTCGTAATTATGTGACAATTGCAGCGACCTCTGCTTCCTTTGCAATTGCCACCTCTTCCGCAATTACTGCCTTCTCGGCAACTACTGTATCCCTCTTAACACTCGCTTCATAGTGCTCCAACAATCTCCTCGCCGTAACAGCCCCACCCTCCGCTTTCATACTATCAACAACACTCCTCCACCGAGACCACAGCTCCCCGCTCGTCTCATACGGCCCAGCCTTCTTGAAAAACTCCGCCCACGCACTTACTACCCGTATCGCCCTTTCTGGGCTCACTTCAAACCACTCTTGATGACGTACGTATTTCTGTTTCCTCTTCCAACAGCCTCCACACGGCTTTTCTCGCCGCCACTCGCGAATCAGCTCGTGATGAGTAAGCGTCTCCACGCGCTGCGCGTGCGGAACGCCAGCCACGCAGAACAGTTTGATAGGGGTGTATCCACATTTTGACCAGACGGTTAGACGATCAGCGACGGATCGGGATGTCCAGCCGATTTTGACGAAGCCGGGCGAGGATGCGCGACTGTAGATATAGACGGAACCTGTTTTGAAGTCGCGCTTGCAGTCTCGCGTACTCAGGGCTTCGCAGAATCGCCATGCGACGGTGTCTTCGGGCGTGGGCTCGTGTATGTGAGGGTGGAATTCTGCCGACAAGGAGAGTCTAGCTTGTGCCGACCATTGTGTGAAGGCATCATGGACAGTGTGGGGACGAAGGTCGTATCGTTTTCGTGCTTCGGAAGTCTTTGACTCAGATGAGATAGTGCTTGGTGTGATTGTCGAAGAGATGCGTGGACGTGGTGTTGGACTTGCATCTGGTTGCAACGGTAGTGAACTGACGATGGACGCCTTTGGGCTATTGGGACGACTGTATGGTGGACTGGAGCAGGGTGTACTGATTGTGGTGGCGCAGCTATCGGAAAGACTGTGTGAGGGACTGAAGGCTGTCTCGATTGTAGCTAATGAAGCAGATGTACTACATGAGCTGGGTGCTAGATTTTCAACCCTCGTGGTCCGCCTGGGTGTTATAGGGATAGGCGTCTGAGCTGATTGTCTCATGTCATCATCTACACGTTTCTGACTTAATATCTCATCTAGCCAGCGTTCGACCAACAGTATCAAGAGTGGGCTGGACAAAATAAGATCCCGATGCCTTGCTCTGGCACAACAGTTGGACAGAATATACTGTACGATAACATCTACTAGTATGGTTTCTGGCGCGCTCTCGGTGATGGTATGGTGGAGATCAATTGCCCGCGCGTTGTCAGAACAATCCAGCATGCATCGTCGATCTGGTCGGTCCTGCTTGGTGAAATATATACAAGTCTTCTGTGCGTTTGGGTCGAGGTCATGGAAGCTAATGAAGAAGTCCACACCTGGATCTGGTACGGGTTCACGCATCTCGAAGTAGTACAGCCCTAGAGCGAGTAGGGGAAACCACGGGCTATATAAATACCAGGCTTCTGCACCACCCACTACTTCTAAGGCGAATTCCAAGTTATTTTTAGAATGGGGCTGGGGTTTAGACGCCAGTGGCTTTTCGCTGGCCACTGAGATTGTCCCTCTAGACAAGGTTTAGCGATGTTTTCGCTTGGCCGTGCTCTAATTCGCTTGTGAGTTTATGAAGTTGGTATTACAGTGTCTGTGCACCGAACGCCCGGAGTCACCGAACGCCCGGGACACCAAAATAACACTATTTTTGAACGCGTAACAACTCAACACTATGCTAGGGCTAGAAGCTGCCCTTGCAGAGATACATAATTTAAACCCTAGCAATAAACTTGTCTATACAAATATTGCAGAAAAACACAGTGTATTGCGCACAACGTTGTTGCGCGCGTATTACAGTGTGCAGGTCCCTTAACATGTTAAGTATTACAACAACTAAAAGCTTAACAACTAATAAGAATCTAACTTACTTAAGTATATAGAAAGGCTTACTGCGCGTTACATAGCACCTACAAGGACTATAGTACAGAATTTTGCGTCTTCTGTTGTGCAGAAGAAGGTCTCTAAGAGCTAGGTTACACACTTTCTATACTGTTACTATAACTATATTATAGCTAAATAGACAAGTAGTATAAACTCTAATTGCTACAATACTAAGTCTAAGTATAAGTACAAGCTGTACTTTAATATCTTATATAAGAAGATTATTAAATACTCTATTAAGCCTGTGCACATATATAATATAGATAAAAAAAGCTCTATAATTAGAGTACTAAAAAGAACAAAATATATCTTTAGTAGGTATTAATATAAAAAAAAGAAGGTTTAATAAGCTTATTAAGATAGCTTACATAAGTAAGTAAGCTTATTAGCAGCAGTCTGTGTAGATAGTACTATACTACTACTAGGTATTATATTTGTGTTAAAAAACTCTACAATCTAGAGTTATTAGGTAGCTAATATAGAGGCTAAAAACTACTTAATTTATATAGCTTCTTTGCCTACTAGCTAGACAAATAATAATATTAGATTAGCCTAGCTTAAACAGGTATTTAACTATTATACAAAGGCAAAGGCACGTTAGAGTTATAGACTTTTAATAGTAGATAGCTATAGCAGCTATCTAACAAAGAACTTTATTAACTACTATAATAAGAATTAGATTATACTAGCTATGTTACTACTTTACAGTACCTAGATACTGTAGCTATTAGACGTAGTCTGCTTTAAGCCTTTTTTCTTTGTATATACCTTTAAGCTTAACAACTACTTTTAAAAGACTTAAGGTCTATCTCTATTATTAAAAGGCAACTTTTTTAGCTTATTTTAGCCTGCCTAGGTAGCTATATTTATATCTAAGCTAGTATAAAAAGCCTTTACAGCTATAGAGATAAGCTTACTAAACTCTAATATTATACCTAATAGATTCTACTACTAGGCTAGTAAATAGGTAGAGGTTAGGTAGGGGTTGAGGTAGCACGTAATAGTACCTAACCCCTACCTAACCTCTACCTGTGCTAAGTTAATACTAAGTAGGTAGAGGTTAGGTTGTCTCTACTTAAGGTAGAAGTTAGGTTAAGGTTGCTAAAAAATACACTAAAAATTAGCTTTGCTAACTCTAACTATATATAGAAAAGATTTACAAGATTCTAAATCTATTATTTTTTAAGAAAATGACTCTATTAGATATTAGAATTGTAAAGAATTATTATTACAGTAAATTATTATATTATATAATTATTAGTTTAGAAAGAGTTTGTAATTACTTTCTATAGACATGCTTAGAGAATTAGAGTTAGAATATAAACATATATACTAATTAGCTAAACAACGTTTTACTACTACTAAAAGTACTAAGCTTATTATAGTATTAAAGAGCTAGCTTAGAATCTTTCTACTAAATAGTAACTCTCTTTGTATCTATAGTGTTTAGGTTAAGATCTAATAATATTAGCACCTATATTAAATTGTATTTGCAAATACATATACCTTTAAAATATTCTACTAAGAAAGCTTTACTTGCTTCTTAAATAGCTTTAATTACAGAGTGTTAGAAATAAGCATTGCTTATTACTTAGATATACTGTGTGATTTTGCAAATAAAGTGCGCAAATAGCAGCTTACAGAAGAGAAGTTTGCTACATCTCTAGTAGCAATAGATTTTGCAGAAGGCAACAGCTATAGAGAATTAGAACATTTCTATAATAATAGCCTATAATAACCTACTACTAGGCTTATAGCACTAAGGCTTGTAAGCAAGTTTAGCAGATAGAAGTAATTTGCAGGCAGCTTTTATAGTAAGAGGCTTAGCTTTCAGCTTTTAAGTAACAGCCTGTATACTAGCCTTATTTTTAATATTCTTAAACTTTAGCAGCATAGTAGTAGTTATGCAAGGCAATAGATAGGTTGTAAGTAGTAGGTAGATAGTAGATACAGGTAGACAAACAGATATTTTATAAATATCTTGCAGTTATAGTAAGTTTATTAGGCCTTACAGCTCTGCAGCTTAGTGTACAGCTACACTTATAATAACTAACTATAATAATTATTTCTATACACGCAACTAACTAAGCGCTTTTAAATAAGCCTATTTTAAGATAGATCTAACTTTAATTAGGTAAGTTCTCTAAATATACAGCTAGAGTTAATAATTATTAGATAGTAGAGCAGGTAAGGCGCAGCCTAGCTTAGAAAATCTGCAAGTAGAGATAGCTTTACAGCTAACTTGCTAGCTATTACTATAATAGATAACTGTAATAAATTACTATATTATTAAACACAAGATATACTTTTTAATAATACTATTTTCTAGTTAATCTAATGTTTTGCAGTATAGATATACAAACTATAAGTATAAAGGTCTTATAATTTAGGCGTGTTTTTATTTACCTGTAGTATATAGGCTATCTAGCTTAAAAAAACAAAGCTGCAAACTAGTAGCTAGTTAGTAACCTAACTATAACAACTACTATACTTGTATATAATTTTGCATGCTATTATTACAGCTATAGACTTTATAGAAGACGTCTAACAGCCCTGTATTAAGCAGGAAGATAAGCTTAAGCTACCTGCTTTTGCTAGTAGTTAGTATATTCTAGATTACTTTAAACTAGAAGAATAGAACAGTCTTATTAACGTAATTATTACAGCTACTTATTACATTACTAAAGCTAATTGTAATAAGGCTTTATAACTTAAGAGGCTGAGATTTGCTATGTCTTTAATTAGCACAGCTAAGGTAGATCTAAAAAAGGCTGCTCTACTAATTTAATATTCTCTTTTAAAAGCTAGCTTAGTAATTCTACCTGTGCAATCTAGCAGAAAACTAGAGCTTTACTTTGCAATAAAAAAGAGGCAGCTATTAGTAAAGCCTACAATACTAACTACGCAGCAAAATATTAGCTTTTTAAAAAACTAAAGATAGTAGCAACTTATATAGCTAGCACTGCTAAACAAAAGACTAAGATCTAGTAACAAGCTAAAGAAGATCTTAACTATACCTACTACAATGTCTGCAAGAGCAGTTAGTTATTATGTTCTGTTATTATATCTTTATTCTAACTAAATATAGCAGAATAGCTTAAAGATAAGCTTAGTGCTGCCTATAAAAAATAGAATGCTATTAATTATAAGATTAATATGCGTAACTATTTAACATCTATCTCTAAGGTTAACGCTGCTATTAAGAAGAAGAAAGAGTTAGGTACTAGCTAAGCAGCTAAACGCCTATTTAGTGCTAGTAGTGCCTTTAAAATTATCTTCTAAAAAGAGTATTAGAAAGGTCTTAAGAAGCTAAAAACTAACACCTTTAACTCTAATACTAAGAAAAAAGAGTAAGTTAAGTTTTGTAACAAGCTTTTGCTAAAGAGTCTAGCTGTGTGCCTAGATAATAAGTAGGAGTAAGTTATTATATCTAATTATTATATATATTTACTAATAGTACTAGGCAGCGTAAGCCTAATAATTACCTAGCTAATCTAGGCAATAGCAGCCTTCTTCTAACTGCAGACAACTCTTATATTAAGAGTAATAATAGCAATAAGTATAAAGAAGAACTTAAAGATAATAGTGTTAAGCTAGAGGTATACTTTGCAGCTATGCTAAATAAGTATAAGATAGATAAGCAGTATTAGCAAGCTCTTATAGAAAAAGAAAGAACTAATTTTAAAGGTTTTAGTAATTTAGAGGACTTAGCTAGCAATAAAGAAGATAAGAGTAATAATAGCAATAATAATAAGTAGATACAAGCTGTCTAGTGCGCTAGCTTCTTAGTAGATTATTACAACTAATTAAAACAGCTTAGACCTTAACAATTTCTCTTAAACTTTAATTATGCTTAACTTGTTACAGGAATAATATCTAGAGATTGTTAAAGTAAAGATACTAGAAATATTAGACGCGTTATCTATAGATTTTCTTTTAGCAATATTCTCTAAACCTGTCTATACTGTTTTTTTTTTACTAAAATATTATGTTATAATTAATTATTATATTTAATTATTATAGCTATGCTTTTACTTCTAGCTAGCAACAGAGCTAATAGGGTATCTAGTATACTATAAGATCTTAAGAGCCTTAAAATAATTGCACCCTAGACTATAAAAGGTAGAACCTAGCAATTAGTTTACTTGCTAAAGCAACTGCAGCGCAGTCTCTAAGAAAGTAAGGAGAGCAAGGCAATACTAATTGCATAGGACAGATAGTAAAGTACTATAGCTTAGGCTAGAGATCTTGTTGCGCTATATCTGTAATAAGGTTCTGCCTCTTACACTAGATATGTCTAGACTTAATTTAAAGAGGCTGCCTATAATCTTACTAGCTATCTATATCTATATTGCCTTAACTATAGGTATATATTACAATACCTAACAGTAAAAAGTATTAAAACTAAGTATATACTAAATTACCTAAGGTCTTAAACCTATTTGCAAATTAGAACGCCTTTATATAGCTAGCTATCTACTATACTATAATAATAATAATCTTAGTAGGCTACTATTCTATATCTAGTATACTTAATACTTACTTTTAAAAAGAAAATTGTACAGCTTGTTATTAACAACAATTAGTTATTCTAAACAGTTAAGTAGCTATTATTTTAATAGTTGATACGCTTCTTTTAGCCTAAGGCTGTGTTAACTAGCTATTATAAATTTAGCACGTTATTTAAGCATTAATTTAAAGACGCTAAGACAGCACAGCTCTAGAACCTTAGTAAATATACAAGGCTATCTATTGTACTTAACACCTAGACTTCTAGTAATTACCTAAGCTTCCTAGCAATTAAAGGATACTATATTAATAACAAGTAGAAGCTTTAAGAAGTGCTACTAGATTTTATTCTTATGCAAGGAAGGTATACTAAAACACCTATAGCTAAGAAAGTTATATAAGTCTTCTAAAGTATAAGTACTATAAAAAGGTTGCTTAGTATTATATGCAATAATATAAGTAATAACAGTACTTTATTATAGTTAGTTAAAGCTCTTCTAGCTAAAGAAAGTTATATATAGAGCTCTAGGAAAAATACTATCTCTTACTTTGTGTATATAATTAATCTTGTTGTTTAGAATATTATATTCTATCTAAAGCTGTCAGCTTCTCTAGAAATAAAATAAAAAGAAATACTACAATATTGCTATGTTTAAAATATTTAAATAGATATATTAGTCTCTAATTCTTTGTACAAGGTAAACTTTCTTTTATTATAGACATTTATTATATACTTATAAAGACACAGCTGCAGGCTATTATTATTGTAATTAATCTATTGCTTTAATAATTTAAGAGGTTTTTAGCAATCTAGCAGAACCTACTAGTAAGCAAACGCCTATTAGTTATTTAGGATGTAAAAACAAGGTAGAATTCTACGTATAATATGTGTAAACGCGCAGTTAAGCTTTAGCTATATATTAATAAATAGCTTAAGAAAGAAATCTAGCTAAAAGGCACAAGTTTTAAAGCTAATTAAGATACTACTAAGGCAGATTTTAAAGACCTTAAGAAAATCTGCCTTAGAGCATCTAAGTAGCACTATCTCTAGGCAATTACATACATACTAAAGAACTTTAAGGTAGTAACAGGCTATCTAAGTAAGAACTACAAGCCTTATATTCTAGATATCTAGCTTATATATAGACGCTTTTTTAATTTCTTAAAAGATATAACTAGTAAGCTTAGAGAAGATACTAACAGCGTTAACAGTAATAAGTAGCTAGACGTTGCTTAGGCTGTAGCAGATAAAGGTTGTACAAAGTTGTTAAAATACTATATAAGATTAAGTAGAGATTAAGGTTTTTTTTTAATTACGTAATAATTCTAGACTCTATATAAAAGCTAACTACTTATAAAGTACTATTATTATAGTTTGTTATTATAGCTATATACTAACAAGATCTAGAATAAGTTGTAAGAAGTTTATTATAAGCATACTTACTATTAAGAATTTTTAGACTATTTAGACTGCTATAATAGTACTAAGACTAGGGGTAATAGCTTAGTCTTTAACGCTATCTTAAGGCAATTGTTAGAAGGTAAATAGTTTTATAAGCTAGCTACACTAATTTAATTATAGTTAGTAAGCTTTTTTATATATAGTTAAAGTTTAACTTTTAATATAGATAAAAATATAGGCCTAACTAGATTTAAAGAGAAGTCTTATCTAAGTACACCCTGCGTTCTATAAGGCAACAGCTTTAATATCTTAGGGTAGTAGAAGTTAAACAAAGCTTTTTATCTTTATCTTGCACAAGTTGTAAAAGATATTCTAGCAGTACTTATTTTATAAGTAGGAGTAGAGCAAGTATTTAATACTGCTAGAGACGTGCTTAGAGATTAGAGGTACAGACTTTCTGCCTAAGCTATCTAAGAGATTATAATCTTAAAGGATTTAATACTCTTAGAAGCTATAGTAAAAGATAACACTCTACTCTATAATAAGGTAGATAATCTTCTTAAGTTGCCTGCCTGTGTTAGGCTAGTAGGTAAGATTAGAATTAATATTAAGAGCAAAATAGATAAAGATATTAAAGAGGTTAGCCTATTTACTTTCTTACAAAGAGAACAGTAGCTATAGAAAAAAGTAAAGCCTACATAATATAGAGAGTAGCTGTTATTAATAACTATAATAACTAGTTATTTAACACGTAGAAAATCTAAACTAAAATTACTAAACTTAATAATAAAATTGCATAACTATTCTAAATTAAGAAATAAAGTTAAGCTACTATACTATATTTATATTAGCGTAGATATAACTCTGCTAAGTACTCTAAACCTAACCTTAACCTAGGTCTGTGCAACCTAACCTCTACTCCTACCTATACTAAAGGTACTTCTACTTAAATCTTACTCCCAGCCTGTGCAACCTCTACTCTACTACTACCCCTAGGTCTGTGCAACCTTGACTCTACTCCTACCTACTACTAGGTACTCTGTACCTATTTGCTAGCCTATCTACTACACAATACCTATTAACTTAGGCTTAGTTACTTTTAGTTCTACAGCTTATTTAGTACAAGACTAGCTTAAAGCTTGTACTATACTATATATAGAGGTAAAGAATCTTTACAGTATAGGTGCCTAGAAGCTTAGCTAAACTATCTACTACCTATTAACTTAGGTAGAGCTTTTTTATAACAAACTAGATAGCTTGTAGTAGAAGCTATATAAGAAGTAAAAGTAGTAGAAGTAACCTAGCAAGTAATTAGACTTGTAACAGTATTAAAAGTATTATAGCAGAGCTATAATATATTTACCTTAAGCTATTTAAGAGGCACAGGTTTAGATAGTAGTTACTAAGGCAGAGAAGAAAGAGAAAGAGCTAAGAAAGGTTAAGATAAAGGAGTTAGCAGCTGCTAATAAGCTATACAAAGAGAAGATTAAAGAAGAAAAGTATCTATAGTAGGCAAGAGAAAAGAAAGAGCGTGCAAAGATAAAGGCAGAAGAATATTAAGCAATAGACACCTAGAAAGCAGCTAGAGCTGCTGCTAAAGAGGCTTGCAACGCTGCAAAAGCTTTACAATTACTCTAAAGAAGTAAGACTATAACCTTAAAAGCTTCTATAGTTAAACTGAAGCCTATATATTATACTGTAAGTGCTTATAGTTGCTTAAAGCTTGCAACGCCTTTTCTAGCTACTTATACTTATACTACTTGTAGTAGCTACACTGCTACTCTATATAGATAAAATATATAGGTAAATATTATTATATAAGCCTATAGAGAACTCTACTAAAATATCTTACAGTAATAAGTATTATATATAGCTCTATAGCCTTAATTTTATAATAAGCTATAAAGCCTAGAGTAAGTATTTAGTAACTCTAGGCGTTTAGTATACAGATACTATACTGTGTCTATGCGCGCAATGTATAGATTTGCGCAATGTGCTAAACTACTAAAACACTTCTATTATCTTACTTCTATAACAACACAACGTAATAGAATTATAAAAAGCCTTGTTAGAGTATAATACTTTTATATCTAAAGACAAGATTCTATAGTCTAAAATAGTAGAAAAGTATAGTATTGTATAGTTAATATTAATATATATATAGAGGGGTAAAACGCGTTTATAGAAAAAGTAAGCAATTACACAGTAGAAGCTTACTCTATAATAAGAAGAAGAGCCTATAGTATATATAAAGAAGCTTACTACTTATTATATACTACTTACAAGAGAGATAATATAGAATTTTGTATTATCTATAGCTAAAGAATATATAAGCAAGAGCTAGGTTACGTAGTTTATTAACAACTATTTAATCTATCTTATCTCTTAATACTTAACAGGTATAGATACTAATTACTACAATACAAATTTATATACAAAGTATAAGCTATACTTTAACTTACTATAATATAAGATTACTAAAGATAAAGTTAATAGCTACTATAAATATAATATAGATAAAAAAAGCCTTATAATTAAGATTACTACTAGAATAAAATATATATTTAGTAGGCAGATATAAAAAAAAAAAAGTTAAGGTATTACTTCAAAATAGTAATTATACCTAGATTATAATACTAGCTCTATGTGTAGTAATAAGATAGTACTGCTGCTATACTTTTTCTATAAGTCTACTAACAGTACTCTGTAATTAAGCTAAGTAGAGAAAGTACAGCTAGAGGTACACAATATACTTGTTTTTTCTTTACTTACTAGCTAGACTAATAATAATATAAGCTTTGCCTAGCTTTAACAAGTATTTAATTGCTTTACTAAGACTAAGGTGTAAAGAAAGTAGTATCTTTTAATTCTTAACAGCTATAGATTCTATATAATAATAGACTTTATTAACTACTATAATTAGAATAAGATACTCTTAGCTATCTTTCTTCTTTACTTGACTTACACGCTGTAGCTATTAAATATAGTATTATTTAAGCCTTTTTTAACTACATATTTAAAAGAGCTTATAATATACCTTTATAATAGCTAGAGACTATTAGTAATTAAAAAGAGTAACTTCTTCTACCTATTCTAGAAGGCCTAAATAAGCACATTTACTTAGAGGTTAATACTTAAGTCTTTTAAAGCAACAGGTATAGCGCCCCTCTAACCTACACTGAACACCAACTTTTTGATTTTTGGGTCCCCTTTCTAGAGGCCCCAAAAATCCTAGCAAATTAACTAGGCCTACTGTAGCGACTCTGAAGACACGTCTAACCCCCCTTGTGCCCTTTGCGCGACGCGCAAAGAGGCGCGTGGCGAGGATGACAGAGTTTTCTGCTCCCCCTGGCTCTCCAACCTCCCAGCACACAGGGTCCCCAGACCCTGAGTCTCCTCAACACCTTAATAACTGCGCCTCAGAACGGCTCTAGAGGGTCCTGAATCATCAGGCCCCCCCTCTAAGCAGCCTGAACCCCAGTGGGGGCGCTCCTAAACCCCGAGTCTCTGATGCCGTCCAACGCCACATCACTGAGACCCACGAGATCACCCAGCTATGGAACACCATCACTACTGCCTTTGCAGCAGCCGTAGATCATCACGCAGAAGGCTATTCCAACCCCCAAGAAGCTAGGATTGCTGCAGAACTGCAGCAGAGAGTCATTAGGGCTCTGACCTCCCTCTCCCAAAGCAATTCTCCCCCTAGCTCCCGCTGGAGCAGCGACACCAATCAAAGCGACCCCAGGAGCCAAGAATCAGGACGCCGCTCTTGGGCGGACGTAGCCAGAGACCCCCAAAACACAGCGCCAAGCAGGGGCAGCAGCAGGCCCCTGAACCCTGCTAGGTCCCGGCCTGACCCGCCCCCTAAGCCAAAGGAAGACATTCGAATTTTTGTTACAATCTCTGACCTATTAGTGCAATTGCAACGACCTTCCCCCTTTGTAATAAGACAGGCAGTATGCAGGAGTGTAGAAGGAATCACCCTTCAAGACATCCCCACCGCATCGCCAATTAACACAGGCTGGGCAATTACGCCAGCAAACAAAACAATTAGGGATCAACTTTTGACTCAAGGAAACCAGGAGCTTATAGTAAAAGCCCTAGGCGGAGAGGCAATTAGGATC
>JAFISE010000201.1:0-50745 GCA_022560025.1 Stagonosporopsis chrysanthemi
GCCTGCCGCCCAGCGAGGAGCGGGCCGCCGCCGACGCCGCGTCGCTCAAGGCCGAGGCCGCCATGTGCTTCCTGCGCGGCGTGTGCTACGCCAAGCAGAACGCCTTCGACCGCGCGCGCGACTGCTACAAGACGGCCGTCATGATCGACGTGCAGTGCTACGAGGCCTTTGACGCGCTGGTCTCCAACGCCCTGCTGTCGCCCGCCGAGGAGTGGGCCTTTGTCGACGCCCTCAGCTTCGACCCCGTCGGCCCGCCCGCCGCGGCGTCCGCCACGGCCTCGTCTGCCACGGCCGCGTCCGCCGCACAGGAGGCCGCCGACTTCACGCGCAACCTGTACATGACGCGGCTGTCCAAGTACGCCCGCCCCGCCGACTTCGCCCACGCCGCCGAGACGCTCGCCACCCACTACAACCTGGCAGCCAACCCGGACCTCATGCGCGCCCACGCCGACCTCCGCTACGCCCAGTGCCGCTTCCGCGACGCCCTCGCCCTGACCGCCGCCGTCCTCGCCGCCGACCCCTACAACCTGCCCGTGCTGCCGCTGCACCTCGCCGCCCTGCACGAGCTGCGCCACACCAACGCCCTGTACCTGCTCGCCCACGACCTCGCCGACACGCGCCCCGCCGAGCCCGCCGCCTGGCTGGCCGTCGGCGTCTACTACTACGCCATCAACAAGGTCGCCGACGCCCGCCGCTACTTTGCAAAGGCCTCGGCCATGGACGCCCTGTACGCCCCCGCCTGGATCGGCTTTGCCCACACCTTCGCCGCCGAGGGCGAGCACGACCAGGCCATCACCGCCTACAGCACCGCCGCCCGCCTCTACCAGGGCTCGCACCTGCCCCCGCTGTTCCTCGGCATGCAGAACCTGCAGCTGCACAACCTCGGCCTCGCCCACGAGTACCTCAAGGCCGCCTACGCCCTGTGCCGCACCGACCCGCTGCTGCTCAACGAGCTGGGCGTCGTCGCCTACCAGAACGCCGACCTGCCCGCCGCCGCCGACTACTTCCGCACTGCCCTCGACCTGTCCGCCCGCAACGGCGCCGACCCGGACTCGTTTGTCACTCACCGCATCAACCTCGCCCACGCCCTGCGCCGCTCCGGCCTGTACCACGACGCCCTGCGCGTCTACGAGCAGGTCCTGCACCACGGCGTCCGCGACCCGGCCGTCTTCACCGCCATGGGCCTCGTCCTGCTCGAGCTCGACCGCACCTGGGACGCCGTCACCGCCCTGCACCAGGCCCTCGCCGTCGCGCCCCAGGACCCCATCGCCACCGACATGCTCACCCGCGCCCTCGAGGCGAACGAGGCCGACAGCGCCCTCTTTCTCGACACGCCCGGCGGGGGGGATGGCACGCTGCTGCTCGAGGATCAAGTCGAGGACCCGGACTTGGAGGACGCCCTGCGCAGGCGGAAGGACGCCCTGAGGGACGTCGAGCCGAATCGCGTCGCGGGGCGCAGGGCGAGGAGGCGGAGGCACGCCGCGGGCTTTGGGGGTGAGGAGAGCATGGTGGTTGATTCGGATGGGTGAGATTTCTGGACGTTCGGACGTCATAGTTTGGATACCACGCGTTTGGATATTGCATTCGATACCACGCGTTTGGATATTGTATCCGATACCACGCGTTTGGATATTGTATCCGATACCACGCGTTTGGATATTGTATCCGATACCACGCGTTTGGATATCGTATTTGGAACCACGCCTTTGGACATTGTATTCATACCACGCACAGCGCGGCGCATCGGCAGCAGACCCGCAGGACAGCGCATCACGGCATCGGAGGGAGGCACAGCAGCTGCGTCCCCGGCGTTCAGGATGGGCTCAGGAAAGGTTCAGATTAGAGTCAAGGCCGAGTTCAGCCTCGACTCGTTTTACGTTTACACAAAATGCAGAGATGGCGAAAAAGCTCTACACAGACATTCTACCAACCACTCTCTCCCAGCTGGCGTTCCATTCCATTCCATTCCATCCAGTCAGTCCCACACAATCGCAGCCTTGACACACTCCCCCCGCCGCACAACCTCCATACACTCCCCCCACTCCTCCACCCGAAACTCCCTATCCACCACACCCGCCAACCGCAGCCGCCCCGCCCGCACGTACTCCAGCACCTGCGGCATGTGCTGCATGCTGCAAAAGCTCGCCAGCACCGTCATCTCCTGCTCCCAGATGCGAAACGGCCTCCACGCCACCGTCACATCCGGCGCATACACACCGTACACGACCAACACGCCGCCCTTGCGCACAAACCCCAGCGCCCGCTCCAACACCGCCGCCACCCCCGTCGCCTCGACCACGGCGTCCCACCCGCCCGGCGCGCCCGCGAGGAGGCCGTCAAACGCCGCCTCCTCCTCCGCCACCCCACCGTCCGGAATCTCCACATACGCGTCAGCAACCCCCATCTCGCGCGCCAGCGCTAGCTTCACGCCCCCGCGCGACGCAATCGTCAGGTGCGCGCACCCCCCCATCTTCAGCAGCTGCGCCAGCAGCAGCCCCGTCGGCCCGCACCCGAATAGCAGCACCCGCGCCCCGGGCCGCAGCTGCATGCGCTCGACGCCGTGCAGCGCGCACGCCGCGGGCTCCAGCAGCACGGCTTCTGTTGCCGAGAGGGGGGGCGCGGAGGGGGACACCGGCGATAGTGATAGTGACGGTACCGGCAACGACAAGGGGTGCACCAGCGTCCGCGGGAAGGCGGCGTACTGCGCGAAGCCGCCCGGCGCGTTGCCGCCGTAGGCTGTCAGCGCGGTGCAGAGGAGTGGTCGCCGCGTGAGGCAGAAGGTGCAGCTCGAGCAGGGGAGGAGCGGGTCGATTGCCACCGGGGTGTGCAGGGGGAGGGTTGACGAGGGCGCGAGGGACGGGCTGAGGGCTGCGATTGTGCCGGTTATTTCGTGGCCGGGTATCAGTGGGAACTGGAGGGGGGGCGTGTTGTGTTAGCCGTGTTGTTGCGGTGGTATTCGAACCGGGGGGGGGGGCAACGTGCTTTTGCCAGGAATTCACCCTTGTGGTAGTGTAGGTCTGTGCCGCAGACGCCGCAGGCTGTGATTTTGACCTGTGTCCAGATTTCAGCGTGATACAACTTAAGATGCTGCAAGTGGAGACGCATCCAGCATCTCGCCACCCCCCTCAGCTTCCCAAACCGCGCTGTTCGTCTGTCGCAAGGGGTGGCCCAGATTGTCCTCGACACCCCCCATCTTGCCATCGCGCAGTAACAACCAACAGCAGAGAAGCACACACATACCAACACCTCCCCCTCCCCCACCTCCGGCACATCAACCTCAACAACCGCAAACGTCTCCGGCGCAGAGTATCTTTCCCCCCAGCATCAGCACACGCGCATCCAACTTTCCACCTCAAACGCTTACTGCAGCGCCTTCATCTTCTTCGGTACACCCTGCACGGCATCTGCAGTCGCGGTAACGTTCCCTTCGGCACCCGACATGGCGAGTATGTACCGTGGCAATCCCTCGTTGAAGCGGGTGGGGGGGGGGGGACGAGGAGAATATATGTATCGCCCGAACTGAGCGCGCCACCGTGCTTTTTATGTACGCGAGGGGACGATGCGTCGCGTGGTTTCGAGACGAGGTGCGTGTGTGGTACGCGGGTTACACGCGTGTATGTACGTGTGTGGGGATTGCGGGGTTGGGTCCGCTGGGTACGCCCACGGTGGGTAGGGAGGTAGGTAGGTAGGTGTGGGTCGGGTGGGTGTGGCCCGGCGGCGCCGTGCGGGGAGGGTTCGAGGTAACCCGGATAGGAAATTGTGGTTGCGTTTGTCGGGACTTGGGGCGTGGTGTTGTCGTGTATGGAAAAAGACAAAAAGTGGGAATTTCACAGCTTCTCTCCTTTTTTTTTTTTTTTTTTTTTGGTTCGCTGGTCTCACGCTAGGTAGGCCGCGCGGTTGCTCGTCAGAATGGTCTTGGACTTCCTGGATGCTTTTGGAAATCATGGCAGGAAACTGCGTTTGCTGATCTGCTTCTCCGCTGGTCGTGGCACGGTGGTGTGGGCATCTCATCTGTCGAGGGATCGAGCTTACTGAACGACTGGACCGGACTTGTGAGGAGACTTGTTCTCAATACTCTGACTGCGGCTTCTCGAAATGGTGTGCAATCAGGCACCAGTAAACTCGAGCCGTTTACATGGAGTCAACGGCTTCAAGAGTTATGGGTAATGGTGAGTCTGCAGACTGAAGCGATGTGAAATGCTTATTCGCTCTGTCGCAGTGAGATCAATGGCAGCAGGAGCCCTAGATCGGCCGCAGTCAAACACTTCGACAAACGCGAAGTGAGAGACTCAAAGACACTAGCCTTGTACTTGGTACCTCGTAGTATTCCACCGCCTCAACCCATCCACACCGTCTGATGCTCTGCGATTAAATCAAGATGAGAATCCCAGGCTTTCTCAGCATCTTGCTACTCGCAGTGCTTGTGCTAGGCCGTGTCATCCACCCGCAAGTACCTTCACTCGAGCTCTCCGCGTCCAAAGTCGACAGTTCGCCCTCTAATTCGACTCTTCTTCACATCAACGGCACCGCATCCAACGCAGGGACTGACCCGTGGGACGACCCCGAGTTCGATAAGTTAGGGGCCGGCGAGTCCAAATTCTCCGAGGACCAACGCAAGACAATCTGGAATAATGCCGTGTGCAAGGGCGAGCAGCTTCGCCGCGCCATGATGCTCGACGAAGACGACGCTCGAAAGCTGCTCACGTGGGCGCATGTTCAGAGTGAGTGGGACGGCGACCTCAAGGAAGAGCTGAAGAAATGGGGTTACAGTGAGAGCGACCAGAGGGCCGGGGGCACCGTGGACAACGAATGCAACTTTGCAGTGGCGTACACACTCAGTAGCGCTTTCAAGGGACTCACCATCGACACTAGGCCGGCTGGTATGGGCGGACCGAACCGCTGTTATCAGTTCAAGCATAGGGACGGGCCGACGATCCTCCGCGGACCAGGCGGCAAGCTGCCACCCGTCGAAGAACAATACTATGAAGCCGACGGGAAGAGGTACCGAGTATGTGCCTTCACCTAGCCGCTACGCCTTATGAAATGACTCACCCTTAGATCACCGATGCATTCTCGAAAGTCGGCATAAACTCAAAGGACGGCCTCATAGCTTTCATCCATCGCATAAGCCCCAAGTACGCGGCTAAAACAACTTGGGGCCGTGAATCAGTGACCGACGCAGAACTTCCAAAGCTTCGCGCGACTTCCGACCTGGCGTGGGGCATGTGGCACCGAGAGACCACGGAGCAGAACCGCAAGAACATCAAATACTTCATGGCGGTGTCGGTCATCAACGAGCAGACACAGGTCGTCGTCTCCCGAGCCCTCGGTCTGGAGAGTCCCGAGGACACCGACGGCACGCCCCGATGGCCAGGGCGGGACTTCACCTTCCACAACCCCGACGATCCTTCCGGCGAGCTGACCGAAGCGGCTCACGCGCTGTTAGGTGCGTACTTTCTCAAGACCCCAAGCTATGTTGCTGGTCACTAAAGAACCACCCAGGATCAAACAACGGCATGGCGGCTGCATACTTCCTGGCTCAGCACAGGAGGCAGCTCGGCCCCAAGTCCATCTGGAAGATCAGAGTCTTCACCTCCGACACGAGCTCGATCGGGACGCCGAATCTCCTCTTCTATGTCGACGACGGCGAGCACAACACTCCGATCGCAGATCCAGGACACAACCGGGGCTCAGAGAACCCAGACAACCCCACACAACAGGTGCCGACGAAGAGGTTGTTGCGTCGCCGCAAGATCGAGAAATCGAGCTTGGGTGAACTTTAGGGGTATGGGGGTTTGTGGGCTGTCACCTTGAGGTGACTGGACGCATGGTGTGTCATCGTACTTGGAGGCGCTGGTTTTCGATGGCCTGTCTTTTACGGTCTCAGTCGACTCTCAGTACCCTTCTGACACTTTCCCTGCGCATTCTTGCAAAGCAGACACATGCTGATCACTCCCTTGCAGCTTTTAAAAGCCAAAGGTCCATTTCCAGCCACAGTTTCTCGTCATAAGATTGCTTTTCTCCTGCTAGCCAACTGCACATTAGTGCTGCGTTTGCTTTAATCAACCCGCAGCTCAGTTCACGCACGCCTTGTAGATAGCGTGATGCCCATGACTGAAGTCTCGACCTCTGTTCTTGCAAATCAAGCACTAGCACTCCTTCACATCTTCCATACCTCGATCCAGCGCAACATGTCCCGTCTTGTCCCCTCGCAACACCAGAGAGTCAGCGGAAGGCCATTGCAGGGTATCAAGAGAGTATGATGGCTTTCTCGTGTTTTGAGATCGTGGTTTGCAGATGATAGTTCGGGGCGAGGGATATAGGTTCAGACCTGGAGATTGTGTTAGGGGTTCAGCTCGACGTGCTGGTGCCGTCATTAGAAAATCGTCGCAAGATCGCAGTTATGTACATAGCGTTGTCGCATTCATCGGGGATAGGCTCGCACTGCTATTTGGCTGACTGGAGCGTGTCGTAATGCTGTGATGGATAGGGAAACAGGATAATGATTATCCACCGTGTGGAGGTTCGATTGATCTCTAGTAAACAGCCCCTTCACGCTTCTACGTGTAAAGTATGAACATTGAGGGGCAGGAAAAATGGTGGCGTGAGAACTAATTAGCCCTGGCCTGCGATTTTGCCAAGTGAAGCACTTTCACTCTCACTTCCACCAGGACTTCGGCCTTACCAAAGGGGTAATAGCTCATAATAGTCTTGCATAGTTCAGAGCCTACAGTGCTTAGTGATTGCGGCCCTCCGTTGCACCTGACGTAACCTCCACTTCTCGACTTCTTGAGTAAGACCCCACGTGCGCTTCACGCTTTTGTGCTATCGGAGAAGGCAGCTTCTTGTCCACTATGAGGCCTCTTTCGGTTCTCGTAAATTTGACCTTTGCTGCAACAGCCACTGGTCGTGTCATTTTTGACCCTTACCGGTCAGCCTCCACCACCAGCCTTCTGCCCGCATGGCCGGCGCGCGACTTTCATGCCGGCTCCAAGAACATCTCAGCAGTCACTGCCGCTGACTCTGACCCGGGCCCTGACGACGAATGGGGACTTGATTCCGACTCGGAGGACGACGCAGAAGACGAGCTTACGGCAGAACAAAAAGAGGCCATCTGGTGCAAAGCCAAGAGCCGCGGTGTGCAGCTTACCAAGGCCCTGATGATGAGCAATCAAGATGCAGCGAATATGCTTCAGTGGCCGTACACGCAAAGCCCATGGGACGGTGATCTGCGTGATTCCCTCGAGAAGTGGGGATACAAGGACGACTTTGAAGGCGACGCCGAGATCGACAAGCAGTGTGACTTCGACAAGACACATGAAATGGCCGACGCCTTCAAGGAGCTTGGCGTGGATCCACGTTCGGCCAAGGGAGGTGGTCCGAATCACTGCTTCTACGTCGAACATAACGATGGACTCGCTGTTCGCAGGGATGAGAACGGTGAGCTTCCTGATCATGACCAGCAGTACTATAATGTCGACGGCAAGGAGCTTCGGGTATGACATGTCCATTCTAAAACTTCCCAGAGTGATATGCAACTGACGGAAGGGTATTAGGTGACTGAAGCTTACGCTAAGGTCGGCATCAATCGCGCCGATGGTCTGGTGTATTTCCTTCATCGCCAGAGCCCAGAAGATGCTGCAGTCGAGCACTGGGGCTATAAACCAAGACAAGACGAGCTGCCTTCGCTGAGGTCTAGCTCAGATATATCCTGGGGCAGTAAGTAGCGCTACAAGTCGCAAAGCGCAAGCAAGCACGATGATACTGATGACGGCAGTGTGGAATCGAGTAGGTTCCGCGTCGCAGAAGCTCAATTACTTCATGGCGGTGTCCATCATCAATCCTGAAACAAACTACATCATGGATCGTATTCTTCAGCAGCAGGGTATCGAGGCGGTGCCAGTATGGCCTGGCAAGGACTTTGAGTTCGCGGTGAAACCTTCAGAGGATGGCGAACGCAAAGAGCTTGACCTCCTGGAGAGTGAGGCCGCCTTTGCACTCCTAGGTATGACGCAATCCTGCATTTTTTTTTGGCGCATACCGCTGCTGACACATGTGCATAGGGTCGCCTAACGGCATTGCCGCGGGCTACTTCCTCATTCAGCATCGCCAGCAGCTTGGATGGAAGCACATCTGGAAAGCGAGAATATGGCGAGCCGGCTCTGGTGTCTGGGCTACACCAAACATCCTCTTCTACGTCTCTGATCGCAATCCGTTCGAGGGAACTGATCCACAAAGACAGCTTGAGCAGCAGATGGACGATTTGGATATCACGAAGCGACGCCGCCGTAGGCGCGACTTGGGTGTCGCGCGAGGGTCCAACATTAAGCATGTCAGTGCAGACGGCAGAAACATAGTTCGAGAACATGTCATTTTGTCGAGATTGTAGACGATGCAGCTTCGGTTGGTGTTCAGGTGTTCAACAGGAAGGAGCTACGAACGGCCGTATTTTAAAAATATAGCTGAGGGCGCATGGACAAGGTCAGGTTTGGGTGATTCAAAAATTATCGAAAATAGCCTAGAGTTCATCTGACACGATAATGCGTGCGAACAGCTTCAGCGATGTCGTGCAAGTGAAGAGCAATGCACCTTCACTGTCACCTCGATCCGCCTTGGCAAACTTGGCACCGGAAGTCGCGCACATTTAGACTCAACCTACTCTTCCCTCTCGAAATTTGGAGACCCGGAATTAACAGACTCAACATGAAGCTCGCACATCTGACAGTATGCGCGCTGTTGCCGCTTTTCGCAACCTGCAGGGTCCTTCTTCCCCACGTCATCACCAATACCACTTCGCTCCAACCATTCGATAGGCTCATCGCCGGATCCAAACCGTCCCGAGTGCTGGCAGCAGTAGACACTCCAACTCCGGCACCAACACCAGCGACGACTTGGCAGTACCACATCTGCCGTGGCCAGAAGCTCCACAACGCATGCGAAGCCAACAAAGACGAGGCCGCAAAGTTTGTGACGCCCATTGACTCGCCCTTCGATGGTACTCTTGAGCAGGAGCTTGCAAAATGGGGCTATCATGAGAAAAACGAGGAAGCAGTTTCGGATTGTTGGCTCGACCTCATTATACCTGACGAACTAGAGGATCTCAACATCGATGGTGTGGGCAGTGATGAAGGTGGTCCTAATGAGTGTTTCATGTTCGTTCACTACGATCCGTCCCTTACCGGTGTCCCTGTTGAAGAACAAACATATGTTGTCGATGGCACGACTTATCGAGTAAGTGTCGCTTGTACGCCATTTTCTGTTAGCCGTCCGCTGACTCTACAGGCCACGGGAGCTCATGCCACCATTGGTGCAAACTCAGAAAACGGCGTCATCTACTTCATCGATGTCAGATCTGCCGCCGAGGGTGCAAAACTGACATGGGGGGTAACTCAGCCGCCGATTGACCAGCTCCCACCGCTCAAAAAGATCTCGGACATGGCCTGGGGAATATGGCGCCGCAAACATGAAGACGGACAAGACCTTGGCAGGATCAACAAGTTCTTCGTCTTCGATATCGTGAATTCCATCACGAATAACCTCATTGCCGAGGCACTGAGGACGTATACTCTGGAGATCGGACAGACTCGCCTGACGCAAGTGCCTGCGTGGCCAGGCATCACATTCTCTATGAGCAGCGAGCAAGGAGCAGCCTTACTTGGTAAGTCCGTTACCCCAGGGAGCTCTTCTAGCTCTGTTTGTCTTCGAATTTGTGTTAACAAAGCTCTCAGGCTCACCGAATGGCATCGCCGTTGGCTATTTTCTCGTCAGTTTTGCATAGGATTCATCATCGAAACTCGAGCTTACACTTTCGCAGGCACAACACAAGACCCAGCTTGGGGGCAACAAACACGTGACTCATGTCCAGGTCTTTTCGCACAATGGCAATCACGCTGCGCCTTTTATGATCTTTCATGTTGCAGATGTACCCACAGTCTCGGCGATGGAGGCGCCCGAAGTACAGCCAAAGAGCTTCGAGGGCGTTGGGACATTGGAACGCAGCCCTGACGGCAAACGTTCGATCCGAGAACACATTGTTATGGCGAAGCTATGAAAATTGGAAGCACATGTGCTGCCGCTGAAGCAAGTTATCGGACCGGCATCTCATCAGGCTCGCAAGTGCGCCTGTCGATCTTTGGCATGTGTTAGGAACCTAACATGGTAACAGCGTATACATTCAATTGTATTCCGCCCTTTGAAGAATCGCTACTGCGCCTACTGAAGTGATTCCTATGCTGTTGAAAAAATAACGCGCGTGCTTGATTTGGAGTCTCCTTCACTCTCACCTTGACGTGTCCGCGCTAGTGACCATAACGCTAGCATACAAGCAGCTTAACCTTCGAAAAGCCCCCGGACACTCTTCTTCTTTTCTCGACCTTGACAACTATGAAGCTCTCAACTA
The DNA here is from genome assembly GCA_022560025.1 of Stagonosporopsis chrysanthemi. Taxonomy (NCBI): domain Eukaryota; kingdom Fungi; phylum Ascomycota; class Dothideomycetes; order Pleosporales; family Didymellaceae; genus Stagonosporopsis; species Stagonosporopsis chrysanthemi. The sequence continues at coordinate 10,400 of JAFISE010000201.1, forward strand.
CGATTGCGGCTGCGCTGCTGCTTGCGCCCGCAGCTTGCAGGGTCGCGCCTCATGTCCCGGGACAGTATCCCACCACGAACGTTACCACACTGATCAAACTCTTCGGTACCCCACTTACCATTCGAGAAAACGCAGTCTTTGGTGCCGACCCGCGTCCACCCAAACGGCCTAAACCCAATCGACCAGATTCGCCAATGCCCGTAGCGCCCAGCCCGCCAGCAGCATCTCCAGAATCAGAATGGGACATATATGTCTGCCGGGGCGAGAAGCTAACACGTGCTTGCGAATTGGATGATTACGAGGCCGATCACTTCATGCTTCCTATCAGGACGAACTTCCGGGGATCGCTCGAAGTAGAGCGGATGCTTTGGGGTTATACCGATGATTATGCTGCGGACTGTGATATCGAGGGCTCTATCTATGACATCACAAGGGCCTTCGATGGGCTTGGTATCAAAGATGAAGAGACGCTGTGTTTCAGAGTCTTCCACTACGATGAAACCAAGGTCGATGAGAACGGACGTACAGTCCGGGTTGAAGACCAGACGTATGAGGTTAACGATAGAGTCTATCGTGTAAGCAGCAGTCTACGATTCACCGAGTACCTGACCCACTAACCCAATCCAGGCTACTGGCGCACATGCCACGTTCGCCGTCAATGTGAAGCAAGGAGCTGTGTTCTTCATCGACGTTGCATCTGCTACTCAAGAGGCAGCTCGGTCTTGGGGCGTCCAGGATCCACCTGTCGATCAGCTCCCTGCGCTGAGGCAGATGTCAGATCTCTCCTGGGGGTTCTGGTATGAAACTCACGGCGGTGCCGCGCTGGGCTACATCACCAAGTTCATCGTAACTCAGGTCATCAACGATATCACCCTGAGGCTGATCAAGGAAGCACTTGAGACCTATGATCCACCGGACGGCGAAGAACGTGTGCGAAAAGTACCCGTGTGGCCTGGAATCACTTTCGACATCGAGACAGCGGCAGCTAAGGCTTTGCTCGGTAGGTTGTCTGCTCTTGTCGACGCAAGTATACTAGTGAAGATGCCCCATCTACTGACATTGTCTCAGGCTCTCCAAATGGCATTGCTGCGGGCTACTTTCTAGCGCAACACAAGGACGAGCTTGGTGGCAACAAATACATCAACCGAGTCACAGTATTTCGACCAGACGAGTATACTTGGAACGAAGAGCCTACAATTGTCTACTACGTCGAAGACGCCCTACTGTCGTCAGAATACACCGACTCCGACGACGAGAGTGAAGACAATGTCGGCAAGCCAAAACCGGCCGCAGAGCCCAAAGAGACACCCGAGCAATTATGGGACAGAGTTGTGTGTCGAGGCGAGAAATTGCATCAGGCCTCCATACGCAACAAAGATACCGCGATCAATTATGTGCGCCCCGTCTACAGTGAATTCTCTGGAACCATGAAGGACGAATTGAAGACCTGGGGTTACACGGATCGCAACAGCGATTCGATATACTGCGACTTCAGCAACCTTGAGAATGAGTTGAACTCGTTGGGAATTGATACAGATTTCAGATCCCCGCTAGATCCAGATGGAGAGAACGAATGCTTCTTCGTTGAACACGCTCTCGACCTCGACAACACCCCGTACAACGTTGACGGAAAAGACTATCAGGTGACTGGCTGTGCGACGTGTGGCAACCAGAGACTTTGCTAACGCACCTAGAAAACCGGTGCGTATGCACACCTGGGCGTCAATGCTCGCCATGGTCTCATCACTTTCTTGAACGTCAAATCTGCGGAGCAAGCAGCTAAAAGTGCCTGGAACGTCGAAAAGCCGGAAGATGCTGGATTACCACGCCTGAGACAAATTTCTGATCTCGCGTAAGTCACAATGGAGAAAAATAACGCATATGCTGACTACCTGTCTCAGTTGGGCGGCTTGGAACCGTGCCCACAACAGTGATGCAGGCTTGAACAACATCAAAAACTTTCTTGTGTACCATGTTGTGAACGAAGAGACTATTAAGCTTATCAAAATGGCGCTGAAGTCTTACCAGGTCCCCGAGGGGCAGGAGCGACACATGGTCGTGCCTCGGTGGCCTGGACTAGAGTTTGACATAGAGACACAGGAAGGCAAGGCAATGCTTGGTTCTCCGAACGGGCTTGCTGCAGGCTATTTCTGTAAGTTTTGCCGTCACCCAGTAACTTTGACATCTCGTTTGACTCTGGCAGTGGTGCAACATAAGGACCAGCTCGGAGGAAATAAATATGTCCACAAGATTACTCTCTGGAGAGACAATGGTGGCCATTTCCAAATGCTGCTGTTCGTGAGGGACGCACCCTCGCCGCCACAGGAGGAAGTGCCAGTCACGGGTTATGTTCCAACGCTTGATGAGGGCCTTTTGGGCGCGTTTGGGAACACGGGCACGGTCGTGAAGCGCAGTATTGATGGCAAGAACCTAATCAGGGAGCATCGTGTGTTTGCAAAATTGTAAGGTTTCGGAAGCGGAAGCCGATCGCTCCCTTCCGATTATACCTACAGTAGGTATAATCGGGCCGCACTTCTAGGCCCGGCTTACACCCCGGGACTGGCCTTCGCGAATAGCCGTTCACCAATGAAGATCTGAGATTCCCGCCATCGTCATTTATGCCACTTGCAGAATGATCGGCGACTCATCTAGACAATCTTCATCAAATTGTGCCTACAGGATTTGCGAACCCTTTTCCGACCGGCCGCACTGACTCGACATACCGTACCGGATCGTCCGTCGAATGACGCCCGGGGGAACGTTGACTCGCTGATCCAATACCATTCCTTACGGACTCCCCACCGTCCAATATTCCCACCCCACGCCGGACGGTCGACCCTTTGATTATGACAGAAAATTCCCGAATGCGAGACTTCGGAAAGCACACAATCGCTGCCTTCCGCCCCACACGGAGCCGCAAACTTCTTCCTTGCGTGCAAGACTTTGCAAAGCTTCATATTGCTTCTTTGCCACCCACTCGCAGTCCCCAGCTACTCACAGGGGTCCATTTACAATCGAGGCGTGCTCCACCCTACCGTAAGCTCGGCGGCTCGCTCGTAACGAGGCGATAAAAGCTGTGGAGCGCAAGAGTCTCCCCGCAAGCGCAGTGCAGCCAGCGCCTCTACTTCCGCTATGTTCCGCAAGTAGCTCCGACGCACGAGGTTCCGCGGCCAGGGTCTCCCCATCCGCAGGTCGGACAGCGGACAGCGGGCGCTGTACCATTGTAGTGGTGGCGCTGCAGGGTGCGGCGCTGCCGCTACACAAGGCAGTATCGCAGGGGGGAGGGGGGAGCAATGATCGCCGATGGGGAGCGAGCGTTGCATCCCGAAGGCTGCACAGGGCATAACGCGCCGCTACCCTCGCCGCTGGGTGCATGTCAGCGGCCTGACGGCGTTTGTAGGCTGAGGAAAGCATTCCGAGCACCAATGAATTGCAAAGGTAGGTTGTTCTCATTGGGTACGGACGAAGTGATCCGGTGCGTATGGTGGAGTACACGACCAGTATTCATCGGCCAAGAACTGAAGGGCCGACTGCAAGATTAGTGATCAGTCATGAATGCTGATGTGTGAAAACTTGGAAGGGGCCGTTCTGCTGAGCTGGCCATTATGTCACTTCACAGCAGCACGCTCGAACACAAGTATGGACTTCGCCGAAGATTTTGATAGTCAATGGCTTGAGAAGATTCTTTGATCTACAGAAGTATCCAATCAGTAGGAAATGGGGTATCATTGGTACGAGCAAGCTCTCGCATATCATCCAAGAACAATAAATCAAGAATTGAAGTCAATCGTGCATCAGCTCTCTTCCTTTACGTACAGCCTGCTTTTCTTCAAGTGTTAGGCCTTCCCACTTTGAGATGATGGCATCCATCCTCATGGTTTCCGTATCTTGTTGTACAGAACGCGTGTCCGCAATGTACTGACTGCTGACCAACTCAGCAGCCTTCTTGGTCCACTCTTCGCTCGTGCAATAGTCTAGCGCCCCCTGTACCTCAGCAGGCAACCGCACCCCGATTGCGGTACATCGTTGTGTCAGGAGGCGGAAGATGGGCTGAGCATAGTAGCTGTAGCTAAGTAAAACAGTGAGTGCGCGGAGGCAAGTGACGAGACCCTGGTATCGATCATCCGTTTCAGCTTGTGATAACATGGGCCTGTTGTGAGATATTTCGTCGAGGGTACCGAAACTTGCGACTGTGATGCCTTGTATGACGAAAGTTATGGCGTTCGACCAGCCATGGTGCGTATCGTGAAGAGTCACAAGGCGTCGAATCTCTTTGAGAGAGCCCGAGATAACAGAACGGGCACGCTCAATGTACAATGCAGCCTGCCCAGAGGTTGACTCGCAATCCGCGACTGGCCGGAACAGCTTCACAATATTGACATTGTATTGCATACTGTGTGTTGTGAGCATGGTGGGACCGAGCGGAGAGGCAGATTGGCTTACGCGCACAGCAGATTAACCTGCGAAGGAAATTTGTCAGGATTCAAGCTAGGAGGTTGCGACTGCCACCATGCTCTGAGCTCAGTGAGGCAGGCCTCGATCCGAGCTGTACTTGATACGTCTCGTGGGTTGATAAATTCTGTGTTTTGAATGATGCCGACACAGTCAAAAAGGATAGTATGCAATGCACACTGAGACGTCAGGAGAGCTACGGCATGTGTCAGATTCGTAGAGAAGCTCGCCACCATATGACTCACGCTCGGCCTCGGGGCTTTGGATTGGCATTGGGGGGAGCCTTGTGATGATAGCGGGAAACGAGTAGGTGATGGCCATCGTACTTAGTGCATGTCAGTGTCCAGACAGTTGCCTCTGAGCTTCCCATAACATACAGCTGGAAGTTGTGTATTGCCCAGGCAGTTGCAGCGCGGACTCTCTTCCATCTATCGACGGAAATGTGTGAGGGTGTTGTGCTGTTGCGGATCGATTCGTCGTCGAATAAGCCCAGCTTCTGGGCAGCAGTGCATGCGTCTAGAAGGAACCTTTGTCCTTCTCTATCTCGACCGTATTTTGCAAGTACCAGATCTAGAAGGAGCAATTAGAGATGTTGCAGGTCATGGATGGAAATGACGAAACCAGATTTGCGACTCACACATGATCATGCCAGCTTGCACGGTTGTCAGGCAAGCCTTACCGGCTTCGAGGTCCCATAAACGCCTGGCCTCGTGGTAGAATGATGTTTGAATGGAGGTCCCGGAGAATGGCTTATTGCGGTCTTTGACTGCAGAAGAGTGAAACTGTCGAGGTATCAGAAGCTGCCTTGGGCAAGTGATACTTGTTCGAAGATGGAATCTTACACATGCGGATACAAGTACAGCATTAATCAAGAGTTCTGAACAAAAATCATCACGCCCACAAGACATATCTGCGAGGAAGGCTTCCCGGTCCAAGAAGTGGTAGTAGACATGTTCCCTCTCCGTCCAGATGGTGAAGAGGTGGGCCAGGAAACCCGTGTCGTCCGTAACTCTTGTCCAGTCGCTCACATAACCCAGCCGCGGATCAGCAGCCAAATCATCCACGGCTGCTGTTGAAGGGGTATGCAAAATGGCCTCGATAGAAGTTAGTCGTGGCAGGGAGCTTTGACTCTCTGTGCTGGATGTGGTCAAAATTGCTCCCGCGGGCCGCGCGCGTGTGCTTACCGAGCTGACAGATCGTGAGTGTGTCTTCGTCGTTGGGGAGCGGGTCCTTCGAAGACCATAGGAATGATACCAGGATAAGGGAGGCTGTACGATTCCATAGCACTAGGAGTATCCAAAGCCTGACGAAGCGGGGGGAGTGTGACTGAATGTGAAGCCTCGTGCTCAAAGCCACTCGGTGGGGATATACGCGATGGTCGTTGTGCAGGCAGATCGCCGTGACGGACAAAGTCTGCGAGCTCCCGGATGCGTTGAGATGGGGACACGTCAGGCGAATTGGACCTTATGCGTCTGAGAATCTCAAAGGCTTCGTGCTCAGGCCGTAGTCGAAGGAAGTCGTAAAGTTGCCGCAGATTTGACAACTCGCCCTGCATCTCCTCATTTTTCCTCTTCATCGCCTGAGATGGCTTTTCGTTGGGACCGAGCTCGTAGATGCATTCCGTGTCCTTTTGAGAGCAACAAGTGCATACAGGGCGATTACCGTCACATTTCGACTTTCGTTTTCTGCAGGCGACACAAGCACCGAGTGTTACGGTACGTTTTGGCTTGGATGTCAAAATAGGGCGAGGTTGAGGTTGTGGTGCTGGTTCTTGGTCCATGGGTGCTGGTTGCAATGCTCTGAAATTAGACATGGCGGTAATACACATCAACCGACTGTGTATGGAAGAATGCGAACCATGTCAGGGAGAAGATGTTCGAAGTAGGTGGACACCGATCCTGGGTCCGCGAGTCAGTTATGCGACTCGGCGTGGAGAAAAACAGATTGATGCCACCGCATGTGGAAGTGCGCTCGCGATATTAGAGGCAGGATTTTCTGTGGGGAAGGCATGCCGGCGGGAAGGGAAGGTAGGGACGAGCTTTGCAGCCACCGCGGCAAGGTCGACATCGTCTGTGCTAGGGCAGGCACAAGTTGCCGGGGCCTGTAAAGCTTTTAGGCTGACGACATCGCGGCGAGACGTTGACAATCCGAGGGCTCTTCTCGGCCGGATAGAAAACGGCATATACGGAACAATCTGTTCTTTACAAGACCAGTGCAGGATCAGCGTGCCAGGACGTCTATTCTTTTGGTAAACTTCGGCAACTTATTCGCTGCGGGACTGAGTCCGCTCGCACAGACTGGGAGCTCTGCTATGCGTCAGGTCGCCCGACAGGCGCCCGTTAGGTCTCAGATCCTGTAACCTGCGGTTGCAGGCATCCGCTGCCCGCTGCCAGCTCCAAGCACGACTCCGACAAACAGACGCCATCGTGCGGCGAGGTCACACTACAAAGACGAGTCTGGCCGAGCCTGGTGTCAATCTCCGCTTCCTATTGAATGCACTGAATCTGTCGCAGATCGCGAGTCCCATTGATTAACAAGTCGAGCCAGGTCGAATTAAGCCGGCTTGTTAACAGTTGAGAGTAGAAACCAGAGAGAGGATCAACTTTCAGCGTTTCAGAGCGTCATTCATTGTCGGCAGTGTAGCCCGTGCAAGTGACATATCTACGCAGTCCTTTGAAGCTGAAAGTTTGACCGCGTGTTGCATAAATCCATCGCTGTTCTGAGATAATGAGATGGCTAACACGGTTTAGGGCGGACAGTAGGTGGTTCTGACCCGTACCTAGTGTCGTGACGCTTTGGTCTGCGAACCCAGGCTACTGGGACTGGTAGTCAATTAACGCCAACAAAGCTAATCGAAACCGGCTCGCAAGAACACAACTCCTAAGACAAAAAATAGGAGACCTTATGACGTCGACAACCGATTGGACGATTGCGATTGAATTACAAAGCAGTCGTAGTGGCAGCTGAGATGGTTCACCCACAGGGCTGCGGCGCCTCATCTTGCCTCCATACTAGCTTGCCCTGCTTGCCGCCATCAACGGCAATGACCTGGCCGTGAATGTGGCTGCTAAAGTTATGGCTGGCGATTGACAGAATCGTCATGGCAACAGCTCTGATAGGAGTTGGCTCGCCCAACGCAGTCTACTGTGGTCAGTGCTAGTAGAAAGATAGATTGCAGTCTTGCTGACGGCCTAAAGAATGAGTGCATGCGTGAACTAGAGAACTTCTCGTACCGTTGCCTGGGCGTCAACATAATACTGGTCTGGATTCTGCGCGCACTCATGTTCCCATCGCTCTGTGCGAACCGGCCCTGGGGCTATCACATTGACACGAGCTCCGGGCCATTCCTTTGGGACATCTGCCCGAAGCGAATTGAGTAGTCCGCCTTGCACAGCGCTCTTGCCAAGACTGTATTCCGCGTTTTGTCGTTCGCCGAAAAGACCGCTCTCGCTGCCTATAATGATCAGGTTAGGATGTCTCATCAGCGCGCCGCCGTGCCTTGCTTTACGCAAGCCACGCACCCATTCGCGTGCAGTCAGCCACGTGCCAGCGACGTTGATGTCAAGCACTTTTCGCAGCTGATCGAACGATGCATCGGCTAACGCTGAGGGGTTTAGGACCGAAAGGTCGAGAGATGCGAGCGCTATGGCAATGTCGACCGGGCCGTGAGCAGCGACTGCAGTTGCGAAACCCTCTTGCACGTGAGCTTCACTCGACACATCGCAGTGGATAGACTTGAGTGCCGTGTGAGCCGTGTTCGGCGGAGCATTGCCTGGTTGAGCGCTCGAGGGATATACGATATCCAGCGACGACACCTTTGCGCCGGCTGCGATGAAATGATCAACGACAGCACGCCCGATGAGACCTGCTCCGCCGGTGACAACGACATGAGACCCTTCCAGCCCTAAGCTCAGAGATCCCTGATCCATTGCGCAGGCCCAATGAAAAGATGGTGAAAAGATGGTGTAGATTGTGAAGTCAACGAGTGAGGCAGGGCGGGGAAAGCTTGTTCCTCAAGATTGCGGGGATGGTCCTCTCGCCAGAGGACGCACCTGCTCTCCGAAGGGCCCTGGACGGCCCCTGGGCTGTCCCTGGACTGTCCTTTCCCCATACAATCCTTAGCGAAGATCTGCGCCCGCTGTACAATACGGTTAAAAGTTGCGTCAGACATACTCATTGATAATATGTTGAGGCGCAGCAGGCGATCGCTGCGCAATCTCTCTCAGCCAAATGGTCAACCAAAGCCGTAGCGGTGCACGGTCCACTTTTCTACTACCACATCGGCAGGCTGTACCATGGCAAGATGCTGACGATGGAGCCTATGGCGCAGAACGAAGGTTTGACGACTGCGGTGCGCGACTGCGGTGCGCGACTGCACTCATTCTGCGATCCACGTTCGTTGCAGTGGTGCTTCTTCAGTTGTGTTGTTGATGCAGGATGGCAGGACGATGGATCTAACACCCGCCTCTACGCATCATCAAGGGTCTCATCTGAAGGATACTAGCCAATGAGTCCAGGTCTCATTCCCCGGGCGGCATCGTAACTCTGATTGATTACCTCTTTATGCGACTCGTAATCATTTGCCCACGCACCCAAGGAAGCTGGCCGGCTCCGCAAATCACAGGCAACACGCTGTATGATAAATGGGAGTCGCACATCGCTCAAACCCGAGCAGCAACGGACAAAGGCGCCTTCCACCTCGAATACGAGCCGTCAAGCGTACTCTATATTGTGGATCGACTTCCCGCCTCGTCCGCGGAGTCTCTTCCGTCAGGTTCTGGGCACCACAACGATAGATGTGGATGTTTGCAAATCAGAAGAGCCAGATCGATTATTGCCACTTCGGACGTCCCAGAGAACTAACGTCGCCGTGGGCAATCAACGTCTGAACCAGGACAGTGACAGGTCGACTAATGCAGATTTGCCGGATCGACACTGCACCTCTCACGCCAAGGGATTGCAAGCATGACCTAGCTCGAGCACACATGCGACATCTTGATATCTACACCTTGTAGTAGCACCAAGCAAATCTAGAACATCGGGGCGGCGAGAGTAAGAAATGCTGTAGGCTTATACAGTGGACTGGTTGGGAATTAGCAGCTGCGAGTCAACACGAGGTTGATGAATCATTCTCGCTCGTATGCAGACGATTATGAAGCGCAGCCCTAGTCAGGCACCAGTAGACAACATGTCACGCGGGCGACAATGATTCGCACCCTAAACCACAGTAAAGTCGAGGAGCACCACCAAGGTCACCTTCTTTGCCGCCACAGAGCACTACAACACCACTTCAACAAATCTTGCATGCCATTACTACAACATAAGTTTTTCGCACATATAGTGCCAGAACTTCGAAATGCTGTCAACCTGGCCAGAACCCCAAACGTTCTCGTATGCCGACCACGCATGATCACCCTTAACCGCTCCACCCAGCAAAGGCCCACCAAACCCCAGGCCGTCTGCGTATGTAGATCTAGAACCGAACCCGAACCCACCGGCGAACTCTTCCGGAGCGACACGTGGTAGGTGCATAGGGATATCCATATTTTTAAACGTACGATGATCGCCACACCTGATGCTTGTTCAGATTAGACCTCTTTTCATTCGTTGGCATGCAAGCTCATAGATACACTGCGAAGACTAGTGACGTGAGACACAGGGAATCGACATGCAGCATCTCACTCCGCGACTTATGGCTCGTATCGCATTATGAAGGTTCACGGTGCATGTGCGTATCGTGTTTGTTGTCGAAATGCCTCGGTTTTGCCCTGGATAGTTAGGGGCAGACAGCTAATGATAAGCACAACCTTGCTAGGTTGTTAGGTTAGGTTAGGGGTCAAACAGCGGTATTGGGAGCGAAGGTAAAGTGCCGCAAAGCAAGATAGTGAATAGCTGGTGCTTTGTCATGTTTGAATCTTTGATATAATCTGCACGTGCGCCTTTAGAGATATGCCTAACAATGCGAGAGAACAACAGGCATTCGCGCCTGACGCGGGATCCCGGGCAATATAGATGGAAAGACAAAAATGGCATCTGGAAGGCTCTGTGGTGCTATTCAATTTTGGACAGATCAGGACTTGAGCTTCGCATACACTGTATGGAAAGACTCCTGGTAAGGTTTTGATAGATTACCAGAACGCGTGAACAATGCTCCATCTACGAAAGGCGACGGAGTGTGACTACTTCCTCGCAGTACTCCTAGCCAACCCCTTAAGGAACGAATTCTTCACACCCTTCACACCCTTCAGCTCCTTATTCCTACTCTTATTCGTCTCGAGATACGCCATATCCTGACCGCCCGAGTACTCACTAAGCGCACCGGCCGTCCTCCTCACCGCGCCCTTCTTCTTCTTCCCAATCGTACTTGCATAGCTTGAACCAAACGAGTCGCCCTGGATCGTCTCGGTCTTTGCATCCTCGTCCTTCGCAAGTAGAACGTCCATGAGCAGTTCGCGGCGGTCCTGGGGTGTGTTGAAAGCGAGATTTGCGTGGTTCTCAAGGCCTTCCAAGCGCGTGATGACCTTGAAGGCGTAGCCCTGGTCGACGAGGAAAGCTTGGCGTTTGGACGAGTAAAACATCTCGTCTGTGTCTTTGGAGACGAGCGAGTAGAAGAAGGCATTGAAGCCTTCGTCGTTACGACGCTTGGCGCGAAGGATGCGGCCGAGGCGTTGTGCTTCCTGACGGCGCGAGCCGTAGTGCGAGGAGATCTGAATAAGACAGGTGGCTTCAGGAAGGTCGAGACTGGTGTCACCGATCTTGGAAAGGAAGATGGTGTTTACGAGGGGGTTGTGCTGGAAGTTTTCGAGGATGCGCAGACGCTCATTTTGTGGGGTGGCGCCGTAAATGTACGCTTTGCCTAGCTTTCGAGAATATTTCTCAAGAGCGTAGACGTTATCGGAGAATACGATAATCTTGTCTCCGCGGGACTCGTGGTAGTCAATGAGGAATTGACAAGCTTGGAACTTTCGAGGATTCATGATGGACAGAAGCGCTCGCTTTTGCAGCGACGCGGGCTTGAGCCATTCCTGGTAGAATTCGGGAGTCATCTGGCACCATACCTCGGCGCACTGCACTCTGGCAATATGGCCTTGCTCTGAAAGCTCCTGCCAGTTAGCCTCGTACAGCTTTGGTCCGACCAAGAAGTTGAGATCATCGATCTTGTCGTCTTCTCGCAACAGTGTAGCGGTAAGTCCGAGCTTTGCGTGAGACGCGATCTGGTATGTGACCTTCTTGAAGATGTTGGCGGGCACTACATGCACTTCATCAGCTATCAGCAACCCCCATTCCCGCTCTTTGATGAAGTTCATGACCTTCTCGGCGTCGTACGATCGCTTCTGGACGGTACTGATCATGGAATACGTGCTGATGATGATGCCAGCATTGCGAGGAAAGACATTCTTGTTGTCTGCGGTAAAGACAGCGATATCTTCCGGGTTGATGTTGGACCATTTGATGAACTCAGCTCTCCATTGAACAACACTCATAGCACTTGTGCAAAGGACGATGACGGACTTCTTGACACCGCACGCTGCTGTTATACCAACAAGTGTTTTACCGGCGCCGCAAGGCAAGACGATGATACCCGATCGAGCCCGAGAGTTTGAGAACATCTTACTCAAGGCTTTCTCCTGATAGTAACGAATTTGAGCGTGTGGCTTGAGATCAATCTCAAGGTTCGGGTTCTTCATGTCATTGTTGAAATCATACTCCTCAGTGAGAGGGAGGCCTATTGCTCGACACCGCTTGACGACGCGTTCTCTTTCATCACTCTTGATCTGGAATGAGTGGACCTGGGCTATCTCGTCATCATCATCATCCTCTCGCAATGTCGCAATCATTTCCGCGGGTGCTGGTTCCGCGCCGGATGCTTGTACGATTTGATTTGCTCCGGCAGCCAGCTTCGTACCAGGGATAGCCATCTGCCCAATCTTCGGGGCAGCCTCCTTGATCAGACCGTCGGTCTGATCTGCCCTGCACTCAGCAACAATCGGGTCACGCAAAAGCTTATTCAAGATGGTGGGGTCTTCACTTTCGATGAATGAAAGCGTTTTCTTCAGCACGATCTTTGCCTTGCCGAAAGCTGAAGTAGACTTCTCGATGAATTGTATCAGGGAGTCCGACAAGGCTGTCTTGGAGTACCTGTCAAGCTTATCGATAATTTCCTGGCTCGAGTGACCAACACTAACGGCAGCGAATAGACTGTGTGTGGTGAGCTGATACTCGTGCATCTTTGACACGCGCGATTGCGGTTCAGCAATGTTGATCAAGAAGTCCTGAGCCTCATCAAAGAGAGGGTGGAAGGACTCGATGATGATGCCTCCCGCGTCGTTTACCCAGAGAGGGCGATTCTGCTGGTCTGGCTTCAACGGTGCATGCGACTGATCAGACTTCCGGAACAAATGAGCAGCGGCGTCCTTGGGCTGCGCAGCCCGCGCCCGCTTGGTCATGGCTTTGACATCGAACTGATCCTTGAGTGTATCGAATGTCTCCTGGTCGCTCATGGGACCGACATCGTCGTCGCCGTACGCATCTTCAGCCTCGGCCTCGGCCGCTGTCTGTAGCTTGCGTTTGGGCGGCATGCTCGCAGGGTACGCACGCGCTGCAGCGCGCTGGGACTTTGCGTTTGTCCTATATACGGCGGCGTTCGCGAACGTAGGCGGCAGTGTTTATTTACGCGGGCGAGATCACAACGGCGAAAGTGCGACGGGTGAAAGGTGAGTGAGAAGGAGAGCAGTAAGAGTGGCGGAGGTGCCTGGAAGTGTATCAGAGGCGGTAGTGGTTACGTCAGCAGCAGTCTACTATGGTGCACTCGGCGGCGCAGTCGTCTAGGCTTCAGCAGACGTAAGTGAATATCACGAAAACCGAGCGTTGACAGTTGAGATGCTTTGCATGTGCAACGGCTTCGTCACTGTCGCGCGACGCGCTGGGTAAGCATGTGAGGCGTAAGATGTGCAGGCTTGGCCGAGAGGCGGCGTTTGCCTTGTTTGCACCGCCGACGTCAGGGTGTCTCCTTCAATAGCACCGATACCACACATGCTTCTCGCAATGCGCACATGAACCCGTGACATGCATTCCAATGGGCGCGTCCGACTCGAAACTCACCTTCAAGCAGGGCATATTCCGCCTGTCGGAGCCTGAGCAGATCCCCGCCGACGATGAATACTGGACCGGCTTCTGGGAGCTGCCAGAGAGCAGCGAGGACATCTTCTCGCTCTTCTCCCCAGCCGACATACGGCGCACGCGGGACAACAACCTCGCCAACCTCGAAACGCTCATCCTCGCCGTCACCTCGCGCCTCGTTGTTCTGCGCAACCACCCCTCCTTCCCCGATCCCGAGCTCGCCCCCGAGCGCGATGCGCTCAACTGCATACGGGTGCTGACGAGGCTGCTGCCGTTCATCTACGAGGCCGACTACCTGGAGTCATGGGAAGACACCTTCTTCTGGGCGGAGCGCAGGAAGCGCAGTCGGCGAGGCCAGCTGCGGAAGAGCGAGGTCATCTTCGACGAGTCTGACCCTGACCCTGACCCGACACCAACCGAAGCTGAGCCCGAGTTCACAAAAGCGAAGCCGCTGGCAGAGGAGATTATCGATACGCTGATCGATATGCTGTTCTTCTCCGAGTTCACGCTGCCAAAGGTCCCAGCTGGCAAGAACAAGGTCTCGTATGCGATATGGCAGAGTGGCGTTGGCTGCAACACACCCGTGGCCTCGACCAAGGAGTTCGAGAGCAATAGGACCGAGATTTTGCGGCTCTTGCTTGCATTTGCCAGCAAGTCCATGTACATGTCGGCTGGTACGCAGATCGAACAAAATTGTGACACGCAGCATCACTGACGCACATCAGCTATACTACCGGTAAAGGGTGTTAGAGCTATCACGTATATGGCCACATGTCCGGAGAAGCAAGTCGTTTTGTCCGTGCTTTGTTCAATGTTGAATACAGTAAGCCTTCTTCTCCTCACCCCAGCACTTGCGCTGACGCCTGCAGACTCTGAAGTACAACCCTGCGACGTGGCGTGTGCCGTACGACCACGTCGTCTTCAAAGACCAAAGGCAAATACTAGTCACATATTGCCTGCAGCTTCTTTTGGTGCTGATACTGTATCCTATCCCTGAGACCGGCAACGGACCTGCGCCAAAGAACTTCTTCAGGCATTTCCTAGGTCGTCTCCATCGCCCACAAGATTTCCAATTTCTCGTCGACGGCATGACGAGGATACTCAATCAGCCTGTATGTCACCTTGCTAATTGTGTTCCCGCTCAGAGCTTACCATGACTAGCTGCAAGCAAACTCTTCGTATCTGCCTGGTAGCCACAAGTCGTTGACATGGGCACCCGAGATGATTATGCTGTTCTGGGAGGCATTGCAATGCAACAAGCGTTTCCGATCCTTCATCATCGACACAGACAGAGCCCATGACTTCGTCGTGCTGGTGCTGTACTATGCAATCGACCAGCGCAATGATCCTTCAAAGCAAGGTCTAGTGCGCATGTGTGTTTTCGTACTGCAGACCTTGAGTGTAGAACCACAATTTGGCAGGAATCTTAACAAGACGTTCGAGGGGCAAGAATCACTGCCGCTGAGCATACGGATACCGAACTTCCACGGCACATATGCCGACTATGTCATTACTGTAAGATTGGTGCGCCAACGTGCACACATCAGCTAATCATCGCAGTCCATCTACACGCTGCTCACCACCGGCAAAGGCAAGCTGGAGCCAATATACCCAGCCCTGCTCGCGATTCTGAACAATATCGCTGCCTATGTACAAAACCTGGGTCGCGCACCGAGTTCGAAGTTGTTACAGCTTTTTGCGTCCATGTCATCGCCCAGTTTTCTCCTGGCTAACGACAACAATCACACCCTCCTGCACTCTTTGCTGGAAGCGATCAATGCTATCGTCGAACACCAATACCAACGTGAGTCGTGTCTTGCTTCATTCGATCGGTCGCTAACCGGGTTCGCCAGATAACTCCAATCTTATCTATGCGATCATAAGATCAAAGAAGAGGTTCCAGGCGCTCCGCGACTTCACACTCGAGAGCGGGCAAGAGGAGATTGAGCGCCAGAATCAGCTGCGCAAAGAGGGTAATGGAGCGGAGCTGTCCAGACAGACATCCATTGACAGCCTACGAAGCCCCACAGGTGCCCGAACACCCTCCTTGGGCAATGTACCAGAAGAGAACAGTGCTTTTGCCATCGGCAGTGACGATGAAGAATCAGATGCAGAAGAGACCAGCCCACCGGCGCAACCGACATCGCCAGTGCAGTCACCACCCTCGGGTGGTTCACGTGGAGCATCGCGAAGCGCATCAATAGCCTCTTCGGTCGACGATACTGTACCCCTTCAATTACGAGGCATGTCTGAGAAAGCCCGTGGCAAGATGCCCGTCGGTCAGCCCACTTTCTCGCGCCAAAACAGTATGACAAGCCTTGCCAGCGTAACCGCCACCCCAAGTCTGGGGCTCAACGAGTTTTTTACACCTTCAGTGACATGGGTAAGCACTATTCTTGGCTTACAGCCCCATTTTCAACATACTGATAAGAGACAGCTCGAGTCTTGGCTCTCTGAGCTCCCTCTTCATACAACCCTGATGCTCATTCAAACTCTCTCATCTCTTCTCACGTCGAGTACCGACACTACAGCCGCGCTCAACGTCATTAAAACTACCGAAGTTCCTTCCATCGAGCCTTCGCCAATCCGCGTGCACCTCTTTGAATGGTCGACCCTCAGCCTAGGCTGGTACGAGTCTCTTCTTTGGGGCTTTGTATTCGCAAGCGAGATGGTAGTTGCCAGGGGTACTGCGGGGGTCTGGAATAATACCAGCATCAGATTATTCAGAGTCCAACAGGGCGAGAGTCAAGCGCCTAGCCTGTTGGCCCCTCGGGGTGCAGTGGATGCGGTTGGCAGCAACCTGGTGCAAAGGATTGGGAGCTTGAATCTCAGAGGCGCTGTACCGGGAGCAAACCAGACAGCCGGACAGACAGGAAGGACGAGTGGAGGTGGCGGCGCGCAGACAGGCGTCAGGGACGTATAGCCTGTCAATTACTGCGATGTCTCTCCGCATATTGCACAGAACACTACTCAGGGCCGCGCAGTTCGGCCTCGCCTACTACCATCACTCGAGGCTGCCTGCACTCTGATTGGCGTGCCTGGCGGCGCCTCGCTTCCTACCCGCAATGCGGAAAGTGGTATGTCGATCGCCAGACCCTGAGTGGCGCTGCACAGCCACGGTGTGGCAACAACTATACCAACCCTAGCGCCTCGGACGAACGTAGCACAGTACAACGAATAGCAGCTCACGAAATATCGAAAATTCAATCTAGACTCTATTTTCGACTGCGACTACGACGTGAGAACGCGTGGACTATATGCATGCCTGACGTACTCTAGTATGTCACTACTAGATACGGAAATGCCTGGCTTCTGCTGGCAGTTTCGCGCTCTGAGTTCCATATACTCAGGCCTCCACTGGGCGTGATACCTGCCGTTCTGAACTGGTATACACTATGTGAACTCCAACGTTGCTCCTTAGCATCTAATGGTACTTCTGTCCAGCTTGTCACTAATCACGATGCACCGCAGCATGCAGACCATCCAGGAGGACATTGACGCTATCGTACCGTACAGCATGCATGTCTCCTCACGGTACCTCGACCTGACAAAACAGAAACTAGAGCTCACGCGTTTGCCGAAGGAGAACGAAAACCTCGGCACAGACGAGCAATGGGCCATGGGGACACCAAAGAGTGTGCTCGAGCCGCTACTGGATCACTGGTAAGTTTTACATACTGTGCACCGTGATGAGAAGAAGTGTATAATGACAAGACTGCAGGCTGGAGACATATGACTGGCGCGCCTCCGAGGAGTACTTCAATGCCACACTCCCACAATTCCGGACTCTAGTGTCCCTTCCACCAGCTCCTGCATGGGGGGAAGGAAAAGAAAGGACTGGAATACGCACGCATTTCGTGCACTTACGCTCTGCCCAAGCCTCCGCCTATCCTCTCCTCTACATTCACAATTGGCCTGGGAGCTTCATCGAGGCCGCGCGCATTATCCCGCTACTAAGCAACCATGCTTCCTCATCCACATCATCAAGTACACCAGAACTCCAGACCTTCCACGTCGTCTGCCCCAGCATTCCTGGCTTCGGCTTCAGCGACGCAAGCACCGACCCCTCCTTTGGAATCGCTAGCGCGGCGGAAGTGTTTGCGGGTCTCATGCGGCGCCTAGGATACGATGACTACGTTGTCTGCGCTGGCGGATGGGGACTTGAAGTCGCGCGTGCTTTGGCAGCACGCGAGGAGGGTAAGGTGCGCGGCGTATTCACGTGGAATCCGGTGTTCACGAGACCGACGCTGAAGAACCAGGTTGCGACGTGGATAAAGTGGCAGGTCGCTCGAATCACGCGCGCAAGGTGGCCGGCATTGGGCTTTGGGTACGTGCCGTCTGAGGTAGAGATACAGCAAGAAAAGCATAATGGAGAAAGGAGAAGGAAGGACGGTCGGCCCATGGGCCCAGCTTTACACCAATTGCTCGCCAGCAGACCTCAGACATTTGCGTTCTCGCTCTGTGATTCCCCCATCGGTCTTCTGGCCCTTCTGCTCGATCTTATACCTGCACACCGCTCCACGCAACCTCTTACCGCCCGTCCGCGCTCGCCATTCCTGGACCCTGGAGAACTCGAAATGCAAGACCGCGATCGCGGTGTTGAGGCCGGAGTTGCGGGACACGAGCGCATGCGCTCTGACGAGACGGTAAGAGCGACTCAAGATGGTACAGCTATCGCGCACCCTGAGAAGCGAGTGTGGACGGCCACCGATATCCTGAATTGGACAATGATGTGTGTCTTCCCCTTTATCCAGCTCTACACATATTTTGTCGTAGACTATGCTAACGCACCTAGGATGTGGCTGCCCGGCGCCGAATCAGGGTTACGCTGGCTGCGGCGTGCTGATATCGAAAGTTCATCTCTAGCAAGACGGGCATACCTCCCTATCCCTTTGGGCATCAGCACGTTTCGCTCACGTGGCGGTTCGTCACCAATCATGTGGGGGGCCGCGGAATGGGACATCAGATGGGTCAGAAGGAGGGAAAGCAGCGCTGAAACGCCAGTATGGGAGGTGCCAGAGCTGCTGGTTGGCGATGTGAGGGAGTGGGTTGGGGGGTTGCTTAGGAGGGGGAGTGACATGGCGGTCTGAGTGCGATGGTGAAGTGTTTATTGGCGTATACAGGCTTTATATGGGAGGACAGCGTCACGGTTGTACATAGAGACGTGCTTGGCTATTGTAATAAGGCTGGTCCTAATTCCAAACTGCAACAGATGGGAATGATTGCAACGTTGAGTGTGGGTGAGACGTAGTTGCATCATCAGCAAAATTCCACATGTCAATCGCAAGTTTCTCGCAACCTATAGTGACTGATGGAACCATTGAATAGGTTTATTCGATGCTTGCTTCTAGCGACAGCGTGGGAAGTTTCCATGTCGTGTCACAACAATGCCCGATCGATTGGACTGTCGGTGTGTCGTGGGGAATAACGGGCCGGATCGTCGATCAACGAGGTCCAGCTCCAGCCACACTGCCACAGAAGCGGCGGGCGGTGACGTTGGGCCAACACGCCTCTGCAGATTTTCTTCCCACACGCGACCCTTTTGCGTTCCAAAGAACACCACAGCAGTGATCGCTGTGACCTGCTCTCCAAAAGAAAAGCCCTAGGCTCAGCGTACGTTGTTTACCGTCTCTCCGCCGTCCGGCCTCTGTCTCTTGGCCGCCCGCATTCACGAAAATTCGCACAGGAGCTCACATTTGCGCCCAACAGCAATTGCACAGTCCACCACAGTCCACGCCGCGTGCGCCCTCGACATCGTCAAGCTGGCAGCCCTATCCACCACGTCCTTCAATACTGCATAGGCTACAACAGCCCGCAGACAACTTTCCCCCGCCCCATTCCGCTTTATGCGTCAAGAGGATCTGGTACGCTTTCTGTCCAAGCCTGCGAAGTGAGTCTCGTCTCCACCGCGCGATCCCTGCACCTAGCTCTTTCACCTCTACCATTGTTAGTGTCTGCTAACATCTGCCAGGCCTAGATAACACCCGCTGCTCCCACGCCCGCCACATCCACCCTTTCACCCCCACTGAGCAGATCCCTCGTCTGCTGGTCCCGATACTTTGACAGGGTATCGGAATCTAGTCGGTCGAGGCGCAACGACTGACACCATTCCGCGGCGCAAAGCCTCGTATCTTCCCCCCAACTCTCGACCTCCCTAACGTCCTCTACGGTCGTTTCCCGCATCACACGCCTGCTGCTGGCACCAGCCAGCCTCTTCGAACCTAGTCCCTCGTGGGCCTTCTCTTCTCAGCCAAGCACCGCATTGCTTGTCTGAGCAGCAGACTGTGCTTCACTGCTTGTCAGTTAGCCGTCCAACCGCTTCTCCGCAAACGCGTACCGCGCAAACGCCCAGACACCACCGACCCTACGCGCACCGCCGCCCCGTAGCCAAGAGATGGTCGCTACCGAAATCCCCAAGCACTACACTGCGTCGCCGTCTTCGCACGTTGGTACGCCAGCTCTGACTATCAACAAGGAGGCTACCATCGACCTTGACTCCTCCAACTCGTTCGAGGGTCCTGAGAAGCTCCTGGAAGTATGGTTTAGCTCGTCTGCCACCGACCTGCCTGGTCAGGCCGGCCCGCTCGGCCTCAAGAAGGTCTCTGCTGAGGTCTGGAAGGAAATGCTTGACCTGGTCAATTGCAAGGTCCTCTCCGTCATCGAGTCTGAGCACGTTGATGCTTACCTGCTCTCTGAATCAAGCATGTTCGTCTTTCCCCACAAGGTCGTCTTGAAGACCTGTGGTACTACCACTCTCCTTTGGGGTCTCACTCGTCTGTTGGAGATCGCTGCTGTCAACGCCGGCTTTCCTTATGTGCAGCCTGCGCCTGGTACGGGACTCGCAGCTACTGCTACTCCCTACCGTGTCTTCTACAGCAGGAAGAACTTCCTCCACCCTGAGGCGCAGCAGGGACCCCACCGCAGCTGGCGCGACGAAGTCCGCTTCTTGGACCAGCGTTTCGAGGGCGGCAGTGCCTACATGATTGGCAAGATGAATGGAGAGCACTGGTACCTCTACATTACCGGCCCTGACACTACTCTCACTCCTCCTCCCAGCCCCGGCACTGAGGAGGTAGAGCGCCCTGAGACTGAGACAAAGTTTGTGAAGCTGCCCGAGCGCATGCTGCCCGAGCGCAACACCGACGAAGAGGAGGACGAGACTCTGGAGATACTCATGACTGACCTCGATGAGAAGAACGCCCGTCAGTTCTATCTCGAGGACGCGAGTGCGGTCGCGGAGGGTCGCTATGTCCAGAGAGCTCGAGAGGCCCGCAAGAACGCTATCCAATCCCTTGGCTCCATCCCTGAGGGCGAGTGCGAGAGCCTTGGCGGCTCCACTGTCCTGAACTCCACGGCCACGACCCACATCTCCGACGAGAGCTTCGACGTCTTCGAGCAGACCTCCTCAGACCACTCCGGCTTCAACTCGGACGAGGAGCTCACCTTCCCCGAGGAGCTGACCACCGAGGGTCACACGCTCGGCACCGTCGTCTCGGAGCACTGCGGCCTCGCCGACGTCTACCCCACGTCCAAGTACCCCGACGCCCGCATCGATGCCTACCTCTTCACGCCCTGTGGCTTCTCCGCCAACGGCGTCGTGCCCGCCCCTGGCGGCGCCCCCAACGGCTCCAAGAAGGGCTCCGACGCAACCCACTACTTCACCGTGCACGTCACGCCCGAGCCACACTGCTCATACGCCTCGTTCGAGACCAACGTACCCGCGCGCCAGAGCGGCCGCGAGACCGCCGACGTGATTGAGCACGTCATTGGCATCTTCAAGCCCGGTCGCTTCAGCATCACGCTGTTCGAGGCCAAGCCCAGCCCAGACGAGTTGCCCGGCAAGAATCTCGAGAAGAGCAAGCGCGTCGAGTCCATCCCTGGTTACCGCAGGGTCGATCGCATCGTGCATGATCTGGAGGGATATGATTTGGTGTTCAGGTACTATGAGAGGGATGACTGGAAGGGCGGAAAGCCGAGGTTGGGAGAGCTTTTCTAGGTAGTTCGGGTGAGAACGGGGTTGAGGGGCTGAGGACCTAGGACACTCCTTCAACGTTTCCTGTCTTTGTCTTGGTACATACAGTTAGCCAGTCCGTCTATACCGTGCGCCTGTAATTCAGTGTATCTCTTGTCGCCTACTCTCTCTCGTCCATTCTCTCTATAACCTTGCAATCAGTGCCTCTTCTGTCCATTTCCTACCCCGGTCCCTGTCTTGTTTTGTCCTGTCCTGTCCTGTCCTGTTCCCTTACCACCCACACAGTGACCTGATGATCGACAGTTTGGCTGGCAAGTAATGTGATATCCACCCTGTCTGCCCTAGACAAGACACTCAACATCTGCTGCCCTGCGTATCTTTGTTTGTGTGCGTTGCATAGAGTCATCGCCCAGCCAGGTTTGCGAGGCAAGTACGCATCCCTGGGAGGCCGGAGCGCTCGACTCGAGAAGCTGCTCGCTGGCATCACTAAGGGGTATGCTTGCAGACGGGTAGCATCATGATCTAAGCACTAAACAAAAAATGCAGTAGCATTTTACAGGCAAGTACTTACGTAGACATATAACAGAAGCATGTACTATAAACTCTTTCTTTCTCTTACTATGAAGATTCAAGGCTAACCTTACGCACTACTAGCACAGACAGAGCCGCACTCCACACACCCTATGGCTAGACTGCTCTCCCTTTGCTAGCTTTCAGCACCAGACCTTGAGCAAAGCCTCCACTGCTTTAGTCCTAGGTGTCTAGCTCTATCGCCTTACACGTGCAGTTGCCTAGAAATTGCCTGCAACATTCATGGTGAAGGTGAAAAGGGAATTGCGTGATCAATGTTTAGCATAGTAAGGCTATGTAGATACCTGCGCGTTGCAAGCCCTCTTCTACTTCTTTTTCCTAGCACACACAAAAACAAATTACTTGTTCGTTTGAACGCTGTCAACATGTCAGGAGTACAGACTCGCTCGCAGGCGAAAAAAAAGGGCAGCAACATTAACAACCCCGTAGTTGTTAGCAGCTCATCGCCTACACCGAGGACAAGCTCCCAGCCTAAGAAGACATCGCCTGTTGTCCGCAAAGCACGTTTGCTCTCCTCCTGCTTTTATAAGGACAGAAATGCTGACTTTGACTTTTTGTACAGCTTTCAGTCGATTTCTCGTTCACGTACGACGCAGCAGGACAGAAGATATAGATCCGCGAGGAGACTTCCGTCAAGACATATATGTCCTTGGATGGTCAGCAACCTAAAGAGGTCATCAAAATTGTCAAGGAGCAAGTAGCATCAGAGGATGTGGACAAGGCGGTCAAGCGTGAGAAAGAGTGGGCGTCCATGTCTGCGCAAGGCCGAGCTGAGTTCAACGACGACTTCCTTGAATACGTGGTCAGCATGACTCAAGACTAAGATAGACATGCCAGGAGGCGGGTTTGCAACAGGCAGAGTATGACTCTGTATGTATTTCCTACCTTGTCTTCACGAGGGCATCCGTATCAAGCATCTAGGCTACAATGGTTATGCTCAGCGCAGTCTGCCGCGTCTACGTTTCTGCTCGTAGCACGGCCAATGAATCAAGGGCAATCTCTTATGACTGATCTACTACACACACCTTGCCATTTCTTAAAAATCTAGCTGCAGTGTCCTGAAATACATTGATGTTCTACTCCATCCTGCTGTTGCAAGACGCGGTCAAGCCTAGTGCAAACGGCCATGTATGTTGCTCGCCGTTGTATGCGCCAATTCCATCCCACCGCCTCTGACACCCACTCGATACAAACGCAACTTCACCACGACATTCGCCCCCTCACCTCCCATGACCCACTTGGGCGCTCCTGCCCAGAGGCTACGCTTGTCCACGCTGCTTAGACACACAGTCCTCGCTTACTTGTTACCCCGCACTTGGAACTGTTTTGGCAACAAGTTAGCAGACAGCCTGTAATAACACTTTGAGAGCTTGATTTAGAGGCTCCACCACAGGTAAGAGAGCAGTGCAATAGGTACTGCTAGCAGCTACGCTAACAGAAGATTTAGATACTTAAGAAATACCTGTAGATACTTAGCTTGTCTTCCTTACCCACCACTATACTTCAGAATCTCAGTCTATATCTGAGCTCAACCACAATAGCACCTCTAGCCCGCACCACGATCCCTCGCGCAGTTAACCACAAGAAGGACAGCCAGCTCAACGAGGCCGAGCTGTGCAGGCAGCACCTTGGCCCTCACGGTTTTGAAGCCGTCAAGCTGATCTTTGTCATTGAAACCAAGGGCCCATCGTCTTGCCACAACTTTGCTGCCGATCCTACCTTCAAGGTTGATGGGGAGACCGCGCAGGATTTCCCTTCAATGACTCAGTGGGAGGAAGATGAGCTCGTCAGTATCCCTTACAGGCAGCCCTTGTATATACTAACAAGCCTTCTAGGTCAAGACAGCCGCAAGGAACACTGCCTATAGCAATACTGTCAACAAGAGCACCTCTAAGAAGAGGCCTACTAAGAAGAAGACTGTTAAGAAGCCTACTATTACAAAAAAGTCAATTTAACAGCGTAAAGTCTTATATAAGACATTGTGCAAGCGCCTGCGCAAAACAATCTATAAGCTTCAAGAAGTATTCTAACATTGCTACGTGGGATTGACTACAATGCTGACAATGCACAGGACAAGCTTTCTCAAGTAGAAGATCAGCTAGCTGAGATGCTTAGAATGCTAAATGCTGTTTAAAGATGCAATAAAACCTTAACAGCTAGCATGCTACGAGCACAAGTAGTCTTTATAGCAGGATAATTTCCTGCCTTATTATCTATAGGCAGTAAAAGTCTAAACAGAAAGGCACAACTATTTTACCTTTACTCTTTGTGTCTGAATAAAGCTTTCCCTCTAATGCTAACATAATAAACATGTTACTTCCTTACTGTCACTCTTAAAGACAATTTAGCTGACAAACAGTAGTAGGTACTTATGTCTTAGCGCTGTGAATGTCCTAAGATGTAGGGCACTTTACCCTAACACCACCAATGACTATATCATACTTTGATTGCAATGCAGAGCAGGGCCCTTCAGCAACATACTAGATTTGGTCTTTCTTGTTACAAAAATGCCTCCTAATCGCATTCCCTTGACTAACCAGAATTGAAGCCGCCCATCTCAGACCACTGACGAACATAGCGCACCGCCTAAGTACTCCAGACAACTTATGGATGCATCGCCACACCCCTTTATAGCCGCCCTCGTCCCACCCTCCGTCCTCATTATGAAACAGCCCTATACGGCTGCGTCGATCCGACGGAACACCACGCACACTCCATTGGCCATATTGCGGCTCTTTAGCCGGTCTAAACCTCCGTTTCGTCTAGCTCAGTCAAGCACCACCTTCCTAGAGCCACCGGAAGCTTCCCCTAGAGTGCGCTTGGCGCTGCCCCACAATGCTAATTACACGACGTTGTCAGATCGCCGGGCTTTCACAGGAACACGAGGGAGCCCTCCCGGCGCGTTCGGCGAGATGGGCGTGTGAGACAGATTAAGGCAGCGGGTGTAAGCAGGCGCGTTATGAGGTCGTATACAAGAGGGGACTGAGATGAGCCGGTTGTTCAGGCGGGCTTGGGGAGTGGTATATAAGAGGAGGGGACTGATGAGTGTTGTGCTCATCATCCAATTGTGAATTGTCGAACTCACTTCTTGAAACCAACTATGAAGATCTCCATCACTACTGTGTTGCTCTTCAGCGGGCTCTCGCTTGCTGCTCCTGTGTCTGAGCCGGTGTCTGAGGACCTTTTCTCTCGTCAGGCGGCGCAGAGCATCGATGCTGCGATCAAGAAGAAGGGGAAGAAGTACTTCGGTACTGCTACGGACCCTGGGCGATTCAACAGCGGTAGCAATGGCGCTATCATCAAGGCCAACTTTGGTCAGATTACACCGGAGAACAGGTCGGTCTTCTCAGCTTTTTTAACACCATACACAGTAAGGACTAATGTATGCCAGTATGAAGTGGGACGCCACAGAGTCCTCGCGAGGCAACTTCAACTTCGGCACCGCAGACCAGACCGTCAACTTCGCAACCACGAACGGCAAATTGATCCGTGGCCACACCACCGTGTGGCACTCGCAGCTGCCAAGCTGGGTGTCGTCCATTACCGACAAGGCGACGCTCACGACCGTGATGCAGAACCACATCACGCAGCTGATGACGCGATGGAAGGGCAAGGTCTACGCCTGGGATGTTGTCAACGAGATCTTCAACGAGGATGGCAGCATGCGCTCGAGCGTGTTCTACAATGTAAGTGTCGCCGGTAGACACCAGAAAGCATCAGCTAACAGAACAGGTTCTCGGAGAGGACTTTGTCCGCATTGCGTTCGAGACCGCCCGTAAGGTCGATCCCAACGCAAAGCTGTATATCAACGATTACAGTACGTCTCCCTTCCCACTACTTTCGCACACCCATCTAACATGTCTAGACCTTGACTCGGCTACCTATGCCAAAACCACTGGTTTGATCAACAAGGTCAAGCAATGGCGCGCAGCTGGCGTGCCCATCGACGGCATTGGTTCGCAGGGCCACTTACAGTCGGGCCAGGGCGCCAACGCGCCTGCCGCCATGGCCGCGCTGTGTGCTGCCGCGCCCGAGTGCGCTCTGACTGAAGTCGACATCCAGAACGCCCAGCAGTCGGACTGGACCAATGTCGTGAAGGCTTGCTTGAACCAGCAGAACTGTGTTGGCATTACTGTGTGGGGAGTTCGCGATTCGGACTCCTGGAGGCCTCAAGGTAACCCGCTGTTGTTCGATGGAAACTTTCAGCCTAAACAAGCATACAATACGGTTTTGGCAGCGCTGCAGTAGAGTGGTGTCAGCAGAGGTTCTTCGGCGAAACTGGTTTTTGTGCATTTGTTTGCAGTCGTATATGAGAAAGCTCGAAAACTTGTTCGTTCGAGATGTGATTGCAAGGTCTGCAGATTGAAATGCGCGGGGCTTCTGATGCTTCGATATCGTTGCAGCTCAGTCTATTTTATCTCCTCTTCCCGTGATATATTTCTCTTCTTTTGCTGCCTTTGCAGCCTTGATGATCGACAGTCCTACGTTCTCGCTGGCACCATCGTCGGCCTGTCTCGTCCAGAATATATCAGCCGCCATAATGCGGACGCTCTTTCGCCTTTGGATCTCAGCCACACCCAACATTGACGGTTTTTCTGCAGCCGCTTCGAGCTCATCCAAAATGCGTTTGCGTTTAGCGTACTGTTCAGCCCGCTCTTTCCTAATCTGCTCGGACCCAAGCTTGGATAGGGCGAAGCGTACGCCGGCTCGGAAGGCCATGAAGATGTGCTCAGAGACTAGAATAGTGATGGGGAGACTAGCCCACAGCCCCAAGCCCATGCGTTCCCCAAGGAGCTTCTGTGAGCCAAAAAGATGCACGATGGCAGCACTTGATAAGCTGCCCAGCCACGTCAGGCATTCCAGGCTTGATATCCAAGGTCCCAGACCGTCGCTCCGCACAGGCGCAGGCCGCTGATACTCGACGCAAATTTTGAGGAAATCAGATCGAAGCTCAAACCAATTGTTGATGAAGAAGCCGATGGGTACAAGAGGCCACACAGGACTGAACAGAGCCAGGTAGCCGAACTGAATAACCATTTCTCCAATGTCGTCCTGTACATTGTACTCGGGTCGGAGTGCTTGTTTCCTTGCTCTTCGAAGGAACTTTGCCTCCCCGGGATCATCTGTTGCGAAGTGCTGACCCGATCCACCTCTCTGATGAGTCCTGGATTCCTGGCGGTCGCGCCACCACTGCTTGAATTGTGTCTTGAGATAGGGGAGCGCAAGCTCTTCGATGGCGCCGGACACTTGACCCGTCAAAGTAAGAGCAATCACTTCATTTCGCAGCCTGTCTGGGTCGGCCTTGAAGCTAATTGGTCTTCGATCTTTGCTCCCCAGTACCGTGTCGATGCAGTGTTGTAAAGTAGGAATGACACAGCTACCAAAAGGAACGTACAAAAATGCGGTAATGAAGATAGGCAGGTAATTTGTGATTGAGTTGAGGACGAAGATTTTTTGTGTCAAGGACATCTCGTGATGGTCGGCGGTCCGGTGGTTTTCAAACTCGGTCAGCTTGTCAGCTATATTCTCTAAAAAGTAGGTCGCATACGGCAGAAAGACACCGAGTAGAACGGTCGGTAGATACTCCTGTCAGGAATTAGCTTCTCCACATTTCACCTACTGCGCAATCCCGGGGCAAGCCAACTCACAAGGTAGAATTTATAAGGGCCCTCATAAGCCTCGCTGATGAAAGTCTCAATCGCGAAGACAATAGCTATCAAGGCTCCAAGAAACACGGTACTGACAAGTACAAAAGGAATGACCAGCAGCTGCCGAGTAATGCGCTTCCACCTGGGAAAGTATTGAATAGTCCTCTCAGCAGCGTCGACGATGGTCTTCTCATATTGGAATTGTGGCCGGTTGGCTTTGAGGTTGCCAACACCTCGAACGTCCCAGCGCATCGCCAGATCCTGCTGTTTGATCTTCCAATATTCGAGAAAGACAGTGGACCACACGCCAATCATTACGGCAAAGAGCAAAGAATATTGTGGCAGAAACATCCATGCAAAGACGCCAGCTATGCATGGGAAGGCGAGGAAGCGAAAGTAAGTCTGGAGAAATGCGAAATAGAATGCGACTTTCGTTCCCCACAAATCGCGGATCTGGTCGAGATCATGGAAGTCGAGGAAGAAGCGCCGGCTTAGGTGGGTAAGCAGTCGCTTGTTGACAGGCTGATTGTGAAGCGGAAATACAGAAGACACGTTCTCCCACTGGCTGAAGCCTGGCGTGATGCCTGCTCCTCCAAGCTCTTTGCGCCAATTGACCAGATGGAGTACGGATAATAAGTCTTCAGCCTCGAACTTAGCTGCAACAACACTTGATCCTGTGCCGCCGGGATGCTCCTTGGTGATGCCATACAGCCAGTCTTTCACCCTGACAACATGTTAATCGAGTCCTCCGGGCAGGTTGTGAAGCGAGAAATTTACCTAGACTTGTATACTGTATTGCCTAGCAACTCTCGAGGCACCTGTACAAAAACCAAGAGCGATTGATCGTAGCCATGGCGTACTTCTGTGTTCAGCCCAGCTGAATGAAGGTCCTTGATAAGGACTGTAAATTCTGCGGAGGCAGTTTCGTGCTCTGTAGGCTGTTAGTACAGAAACAAACTTTTGAAGAACAGACCACACACCCACACTCCCGAAGTCATATACTACGACGTATTTGTCGTTGTAAGTGACATTGGCGAGCTCTTGATCGTCGCCAAAAGTTGTGTCCGCACGTCTCAACTGCATGTCCAAGGCGCAGAAGTCTGGATCATGGATTAGCCACCATCCAGAGGTGTGTGATGAGGCTCTGGAAGATCGGGGACCGGCCCTGTGGCTGGTGCCTTTATAGGTTTCAGGGATGCGTCATTGCTGTTACTATTTTCGGGAAAGACGGTGAGTGTGGAGATGGTCAAGCCCCGTTGGAGGCTGGATTGGTAGCTCATGGCGGGTCTGACGCGTTGTCAGCGCCTGGGTGCCGAAAGATCCGCAAGGGGTCCAAAGGACAACGCAGTAGTGAAGACAATGTTTGTAATCTGCCGTATCTAAATGGCAAAGTCTATGGCATGACTTTGAATATTTACACACTAGCATGCAAAAGTACGGTAAAGTTGAGAGCCGGGTTGGCGAGGGGTTTGTGATGGCGATGAGAGCCGATTCCGCTGCGCGCACGGCCGTCGGCGAGATTTGCAGCGCGATGACGGAACCGCCCGTCGTTCCTTTCCTGACGCGTGTGTAAACAAAGACACGAACAACGAAGCTATTCATCCCTTGTACTCAACAACGGCCTGACGCATTGTTCCATGAGCGTGTCTCAGCTTCTAGATACGAGACACAATGTTATGATTGCACTTACGAGTCAAACAGTGTAGCGAGGCATTGAATATATGCTTCTCAGCAGGCGGTAGCGGTATTCTATAAATCTTCTGGAATTTTGCAACGGACGGGCCATTCTAACCTTCATCTAACATGGCGATCACCGAAGTTACAGTTCGTTCGACCGCGCCCTTGCCTAAAGACTACGGCTTCTTGCCCAAAGGCATACAATACAAGACTCTACACTGCCGCAAGCTCACCCGCGAAGCAGGTAAAACACTGTACGTTGTAGTTGACGCGAAGAAGCGACAGCTTGGCATACGAGTACCCACCTCAATTCTTCACCAAGTGCACCGGCAAGCCAAGGATACTTTGTCAGCCAGGCGCGCCGCTGTAGAGAAGCGCGATGTGTCGTTCCTCGAGTCTGTAGCCGCTGAGCTTGAGACGCAATTCCCAAAGATGCCAGAGGAAGACAGAGCGCTCGCATTGAAGCACGGGTTCAAAAAGCATTCGGGTCGTGTTGGCAGAACTGCTACAATTCCATTGCCCCGTAAGGCTTTGCTGGCTATCATAGCCCATGTACGCCACAGACATACGAAATACGATACCTTGCTGGCGGATGGAGTAGACAGAGCAGCCGCCAGAAAGGCTGTCAACAGGAAGATCGAACGCATCATGCAAAATTGGGGATACGCCGGAGGTAGGAAATGGTGTAGTAATCCATTGAATATCGTTCTAAACAATCGGGTAGATCTAGCTTGGTACTTCAAGGATGATCAGCCAACAACAAGTGAGGAAAGCGAATCAGAGTCTTAGCATCGCAGTATGTGATTTCAGTCTTGGCCAGCTGCAGCATTTCGACAGATGTTAACACGATGCAGTCATCGACAAATTACGGATTCGATCACTCATGCAGCACGGTCTCCGTTTCCTCCGTAATATACGAGTGGAGGCTTAGTGTCATCACCACAAGGCTAATTTCCGTCGGAGTTAAGGTGTTAACAGAGGTGCATGTTTACCGACAACAACAACAGCAGAACCCAACACGCAATCGTAACGGTGATTGGAACCTTGTGGTGCCCGTGATTAAATGAGCCGATAAAGCAAGCTTCCGAAACTGAGACTATAAAGTCATCAGGCTTCCAGGGTATGATGTCTAAGCTGGAGGAAGAACATCTCCTGCATTGCAAGTGATCAAAGAGCTACGAATATTTGTATCATGACCCCCTCGATCCAGAAAATCGCCATTGTGGGCGTCACCGGCACAATCGGAACATTCCTCACTTCGGCTCTTCTCGCGAAGAAGCGCTTTACTATCACCGCCATTTCGCGCAACAACTCCAAAGCGAACATTGCGACCGGGGTAGAGATCGCACGCGTCGACTACAACGACCATGACTCCATCGTCGGCGCGCTCAAGGGTCAAGATGTGCTCATCATCACAACTTCCGTCCTCGCACCAAAAGACACGTCTGCAAAGCTCATCGAAGCCGCCGCCGCCGCCGGTGTACCTTGGGTTCTTCCCAACGAATACGGAATGTACAATACCGAAGAAGCCGCAAACGACACCATCGGCACAGGCAAAAGGGAGGATCGCGAGCTTGTCGAATCTTTAGGTGTATCGTCTTGGATTGGTATCAGCTGTGGCTTTTGGTACGAACACTCGCTCTCCAATGGCGAACTGTTCGGAATCGATATCAATAATCGCAAGGTCACGTTTTTCGATGAGGGAACACAGAGGTTGAACACTTCTACCTGGCCTCAGGTTGGTCGTGCTGTTGCTGAATTGTTATCGTTGCCAGTAAATGCGAGTGACGAGCAGAAGACCAAGGCCACGCTAAGCTCATATCGCAATAGCATGGTGTACGTGTCATCATTCACCGCGAACCAGAGAGAGATGTTCGCGTCGGTGAAGCGAGTCACCGGCTCGACTGACGACGATTGGAAGATGACATATGAACCAGCAAAGCAACGCTACGAGAACGCTTCTGAGGATTTGAAGAAGGGAGATCGTATTGCTTTTGGTCGTAAGTTGTATGCAAGATACTTTTACGAAGACACTGGGCTGTTTGAGAAGCTTCACGGGCTGGAGAATGAGAAACTGGAACTGCCAAAGGAGGATTTGGATGAATTCACAAAAGAGGCAACTAAACTGGCGCGGAACGGGTTCTGGGCGGAGTATGGACAACGCTGAATAGCTGGGGCCTTAGCTAAAATCGGTATCCTCACGATGGATGTCGTAATTAAAATTTTGCCGTTTCTCATATCCACAAGAGATCGTCGTGGTTCATCTCAGTCGGTATCGCTACTATCATAAGATGTGAACGTCGATCTGCGACCGCTGTGTCTGAGTCTCATATGACTAGCAAGACTTTGCTCTTTGAAGCATCCAGAGTAGCAACTGCCACACATTAAAACCCCACAAGTTATGCTAGATTCGTTGTTGCCCCGCGAAGTATCCTTGACTAGATCGTAATGTAGAAGGATCGGCAAGTCATCGTGTGGATGTTGTTCTCTTGCATGTCTGGACAGCTGAGTCGACAGGGTAAATCGCTCGTCGCAGCCATCACTACTGCACCAGTACCGGCCAGTTTCGGATGAAGTCTTAGACCGGGAGTTCGTCGCACGCTGCGACCGTACGCCGAGCGAAACACGAGTGGGTGATGAAGATCCTGAACCCCTTCGGCTATGCTCGTATATTCTTGATGAGCCAGGATTGCGTACATCCGTCTGGATTGTTGTGGAACGTTGATGCCTTTCCAGGTTATCAGATGACAGGCGCGTTGCATTGCGTGCTTTGTCGTTGGAACGCGGATTACGGAGCTGATCTAGAGAGCTTAAAGATGACCGTCGACTATCTCGTTTATTAGGACCCAAATCGTCTCCATCTGTAGTGTCAGTTATCGCTATTATTGGCGTGGCCCGTGAAGACTGTTCGCGATACACGTTTGCCTTTGCCCTATCAGGCTTGTAGCGGCGAATTTCATGCGTTGTAGAATTTTGCTGATTAGATGATAGCGATACGTGGCTTCCAGTGTCCACCTGGTCTTTGCGGGGCCTCCTAGGTAGCGGTGAAGAACTTGACCGTTTCTCCGCCGCCGAATTTGGGTTCGTAGAGGTATCTTTTTGACTACGGCTTGTAGCATCTGATATGAGAACTGTTGGGGTGGATTTTGAAATGCGCGGCATGGCTGAAGATTTCGTTCGCATGGAAGGCTGGTCTTCTCGAGTCTTCTCTGGGTTACTTTCTCCATGTGAGCTTCTTCGGGACTCTGTTGGTGGCTCAGGCGCTTCCGCTACCGAACGGGCCTGTTGCTTAACTCCAGGGTGCTCTTGTTGTTTCGAACCAATCGAACGATTCTTGTGATCATGTTCTACGCCGTTACGGCGCACATCTGAAGGCAGAGTGCTGATATCTTTGGCACAAGCAGGACGATTCTTGTCTTTGGACGCAGTGGATGAGTTGGCAGTCTCTGATGGCCCCTCACGTCGATTATCTCTGGCTACACGAGAACTCGACTTCGCGGGCCTTTTAACTTCTTCCAACGGCGCAGACTTTGGACGGTCCTCGGGGCTACCGGCCTTGGGAATTTGTAAGCGAGGGGCCAGAGGCGGCTTACAACATGATCCGAAGAGACTATGACTCCATGCGCCATTCTCGAGATGCCAGAATCTCTTCTCGTTGCTCATCCAGTCGCGCACTTGCTTTATCGTGGGGCGTTTCGACACATCATAAGTCATCATCCAGATGACCCCGTCTGCAAGCTCTGACTGTGTTTCATCATCGATCTTTTTGAAGGGCTTCATCCATGTTTGGATACAATCAATATTGGCCTGATACGACCAACCTTCCTGCTTCTGTACCCAAGGGCCAGGGGAGTCAGACCGTGAAACCTGCAGGATGCGGAATTGCATCTCAAGATAGGTACAACCTAATGCAAAAATATCCTCTGGATAACCATGTTTTGTAAGATCGGTGCCATCAGGCCCTTCTCTGATCGCTCGGTCTCTTTCTGGTGAATGGTATTTCACAGTAATCTTGTCTTCGCCCCAAGTCGATGTCGTTCCTAGCTCCACCTCTTTTGAACATCCAAAATCGGTCAGCCAAAGCCCGTTCTTAGACAGTAGAAACTGGGCAGGCTTGATATCTCTATGCCGAATAGACTTAGAGTGCAGCCATGCTACAGCGGCCAACATGCAACCAAAACTTTGTTCGAGTCGAGTTTTGCATCGCCGCCGGATGGACCTCATTTGGTCCAATGAATAGGTGTCGCCCAGCGATTTACGATTGATCACAGCCAGAATTATATCCTTGTCGAACTCCGGCTGCCCTCTTTCATCGGAGTCTGGTAGATTTGTGTCTCTGAGGCGCCCGATCCATGCACTGAGTTCGTCGATGTTCTCAAGCACCATTCTGAGATCGCAGTAAGCAAGCGGCCATATCAACATGCCAATCTCAAAGTATCCGTTTCTTTTCTCTTCATAAAGATATGATCCGACCAGGCCTACCACGTGACTGTGACGTGATTTTGTTATTCGTTCCAGCATCTGAATTTCCTCCTTCTGTTTCTTAAAGACATTTGCTTGCCTGGATCGTAGTGTCTTCACAGCTAGAGGGACTTCCTCCAGCATAGTCTCGTGAATGAAGCTGTGCCCACCATTCCCGCGGAATGTTCCGCGCTCGACAGGTACCGGATCGCTCCTCTTCAATACTAATGGTTTTTTGCCCCATTCTCGTTGCCACGCTTCGGAAGCTTGTTTAAACATGGCCGGAGTTCGAAATTTGCAGACCGCAGTTATCTGCTAGATCGACACGAAAATTGTGTATCGAGAAGCGACGAAGACGATACAATGTCAGCATTCGGAGGGGTATTACCGGTCAGCCTGTTGCAGCACGGTCATCATGGCCCCCACCAATCCTTCGTTGCTTGGCGCGCGTGCTTGTCGCGAATCTGCCCCAGGTACTTACAATGCATTGAAAGAGGACTTCACAGATTGGATTTCTCCAGTAGCGTCCCCACATACCTATACTGGCTGCAGCGGTCCTCGGATGGCGAGTGACTTCGAAACTCGATTTCCCCAGGATCTCCGAGAATTTTGCTGGAAGCCATTCCAGTCAGGTAAATATTCATGCGTATCCTCTAGTTCTGGGAGCCATTAGTAATGTTCATTTCTGAGTGTTTACATCAGTGCCGAGGCCTGATAATACTGATCCCTGAACAGTTGGCTGGGTGGCATAAGAAGCTGGATGGCCGGACTGTCGACAAAGTCTTTGATACAGGTAAGCAAGAGGCCAGGTGAAGCAGACCAGATCTCTTCTTCATTTGAGCCAGCTTTGAGTAATTCTGAGATAACCTGTTTGCGACATTTCGAACCAGTACCTGGGAAAGCTATTCGACGCGCCAGCCGCCAAACTGCGACAACATCAGAAACCGTCAAGGCGCTCGAAACCACCCTGGAATGGAAATCTTTCACAGGCAAGAAAAATTGTGTGGTGGTGATTTTCTGGGTACAGGCTCAGGTGCAGGCCCAGGTGTTGCTGGTACTGTCTGGCAGGGAGCCGGGGCACGCGCACGCTCAAGTCGGCTCTTCGCATCATCACACCACACAAACGACAACAGCAACAGTGCGCATGGCACTATGAATTCATTCAACCCCCATCATTGCATGGATCATTCCAATACTACTCTGCTACAAAGAAGCCCGGCCATTCGTACCCACATGAGGATGCACCCAAATGAAGTCGCACTTATACTGAAAGAAGACCTCTAACGTGTGCGGTGATTGTAATCTTCTGAAAGGAATGGAAAGGGCATTAAACTATGAATGCTTCAAGACTGACCTCCACTCTAAGTTTAGGATCTTCTTCCTGCTACGAGAACGACGATGCTAGCGAAGAATGCGATCACCGTTGTAGGCGACCTCGTCCAGGAAGACTCATTGTCCAAATTCGCCAGACCGTCATGTCTATCATCAATCACACCAGCTCAATAATTGTGTGACCATATCTTATGCAACATGGAGGTCGTGGAGTTTGTGTATCAATACACAATTTTCAACTGTAATAGTCTGATTTTCTAAGTAAGGCATTGCGTCTTTCTATCAACAATCCCAAACAATTGCTTTCACGGCTCTCATTTGTCCGGATGCGCGAGGTGTGGAAGAATCTTTACCAAAAATTTGAGATGTCCGCCTGCTAAGGATAAGCAGACATTCGATCTTAGCGCAGCTTATGTGAGACGACGTGTGGTCGTTCATGAAAGCATTTAAGGCGTTGTGAGTCCCAAAGACCTCTGCCAAAACATGCCCGCCTGACCAATATGCTGCAGCCATACGTTCATTCATTTCATCGCATCTGGTTCACCATTGTGGACCCAACGGTTCTCTTCTTCACGGTGCTGGCATGCGTCTTCTCTCCTGCCACTATCCTAGAAACCGTGGTGCCTTCATCTATCGAAGCATACAACCCGCTGACTCACGGTCCACTTTTGCATCAGTCTACTGCGCTATACGGCTGCTGTGATATTATCTACGGAGTGTTGTTACGCGTCTCTCCTGACCCTCAAATCTGGAGGATCGTGCAGGCGGCGACGTTGGGCGTTGATATATCA
Source organism: Stagonosporopsis chrysanthemi (assembly GCA_022560025.1). NCBI lineage: Eukaryota > Fungi > Ascomycota > Dothideomycetes > Pleosporales > Didymellaceae > Stagonosporopsis > Stagonosporopsis chrysanthemi. The sequence continues at coordinate 46,444 of JAFISE010000201.1, forward strand.
CTTCTTGCTACGCTGTTTAACCTATTAAGACTGCAAGATAGGGCTGACATCAGTGCTTGGCATGGCGGCGACTGGTTTAACATGTTGTTCACGGTTTGGGTGGCGCTGATCAGAATTGGATTTTTGCTGGGCGTCGGCGGGGACGAGAAGGCCACAAAAAAGACCCGTTAAGCCAACATCACGCACCAAAACTCAAGAAGTTTGAATAAGGTTAATGCTTCACTCGATAAGAGTCTACTCGGAACAAGAGAATAGGCACATCGCTTTTGCTCAAACTGTAAATTTCTCCTTGTTTTCCTCGGCCGCATCCTCAGCAATCTTTGTTACCTTGGCTTGTCCGATTTCCTCAAAGATATCAAAGCCCCACCTTGATTGTTGGTTGAATCTCTTGTGTCTCTCCAACCCGATGAGCTTCTCGTATGCGTTCTGAGGCAGCTCCTGTACTTGTAGATTGCTTTCTATCCTGTGCGGTGTAACGCTCTTAGGCAACACAACGTGTCCATGTTGGATTCCCCAGCTTGCGAGCAGCTGCCCGCCGTCAAGACCCAACTGCTTCCCGACTTCGCCCACTAACGGGTCATCGACAGTGCGTGGCTCTCCGGTTTGGTTGTTCCCGAGTGGTGAGTACGCTTCGATAAGTATGTTCTTGCTCTTGCAATAGTCGAACAGAGAAGGCTGCTGCAGATAAGGGTGGACTTCGATTTGATTGACGGCAGGGACAATGCTAGTCTTGGACAATAGATCGTCAAGTCGGTTGATGGTGAAGTTGGAGACACCGATAGCGCGAACTTTGCCCGTAGCGAGGAGTTTCTCCATAGCCTTGTATGTCTCGGCAGGGTCGATGTTGATGAGGTCGAAAACGCCACTCTCGCGCAGAGGGAACCATTTGCCTGTCTCACCATTGAACGCACTGTTTGTTGTCAGTCAAATACATATGGGTCAAACAAGATCACGTACACAGGCCAGTGCATCAAGAACAAGTCAAGATAATCAGTACCAAGATCTTTCAAGCTCTTGTCCAGGGCAGCTTCAACATCCTTGGGATCATGCTTCGTGTTCCAGAGCTTGCCGGTGATGAAGACTTCTTCGCGGGACACACCACTTGCGCGTATACCCTCACCAACCTCGGCTTCATTTCTGTAGATGGCTGCGCAGTCGATGTGACGGTATCCAGCTTTTAGTGCTATCTCAACGGCGCGCTCAACCTCGCCAGGTTTCGCCTGCCATGTACCGAAGCCAACAGCAGGGATTTGAGCTCCAGTATTCAGGGTGAAATGTGTTGGAAGCGGCATCTTGTGTTACTCGGCCGAACAATTGGTTCGAAAATGAGAGGAAAGTTCGCGTAGAAGTATGATGAGTGCACTGGATTGACCGCGAAAGGACGATGTGAGATCCGTAGTCAGGGACAGAGGCAGCATTTTGAATGAGGTAAATTTCCAAACTGCTGTATTTTAGATCCGGGCTACGTTAATGATCCGTTATGGTTGTAAACATTGGCCGGAAAAGGCGGGGAAAGGCGGCCGAAAGCATGCCGCTAAGGTTGAGCCCCTGGCCCTCGACCGTCTTCATGCGGGGCTGCAGGAGCGGGTAGGGTGGCAGCCAACGCAACCTTATCAACTCCACAATAACGCTGGACACGCGCACGACCTGTTCTCACACTTGAAGCGGGGGATCGAGGAAGCTTAACCGCGGGTGGTTCGACATTCACACCAAACTTGCCATTTCGGGTAGCTTATTGTTGGGCCGAGATCAGGCTCGGGTTTGGCGGATTTCCTCTTCACTGGCTGCCCCGCAAGCTGATCATTGACACCTCCACAAGCCCCCGGCATGGCCAACACAAGGCAGATAATACCTCAACGGTCGGTTTCGCGGTCCCCAGTCGCTCCGGATATCATACAGGCGGATCACGGAAATGTTATCCCTCAAAAGCGCGCTTCTGACGGTCTTCATTACCGGCAGAAGACGAAAGTGACCCGGGCTTGCGACATATGCAAAGCAAAAAAGGCCAAATGCTCAGGTGAGCAGCCGTGCCGGACCTGTAATCGCCGGGGACTTGACTGTCGATATGACGCAGTCTACGCGCGAGGGAAGGCTCCTGAACCCCGTCGCGTGAGGCAAGCAGTCGTGAATATTGATACGCCACAGTCAATGCCAACACAATCAACACGTATCGCTCGTCCCGCTTTGTTACCCACAGTACTCAAAACTGTCGAGGGGCAAAACACACGACCCATATCTACTAGTGGAGACCAAAGCAGCAATGAGAACGACGAAGGTCCATCTGATTCCAACAATCTCGATGTTTTGGCGACCATGGCAACCCGACACCATGAGACAGTCCCCGAGGCTCCTTCACGGGGCTCACCAGGCCTTGAAGTAGCCGGCCAGTATTCGGATACAACGTCTGGCCTTTCTTTCCTGCACCGAGCGTGGCGTCGAATCTCTAATGGCGAGAGCAGTAAGATCATGGGTGGCCAACTAGGCTGTGTCGATGACAACCAACTACTTGCTCGCGCTGGTGACAAGCCGTTCCATCGCCCAGGTCATGTTCGTATACCACCCCTGGATCGAGGTCGCGAGCTACTGCGGCTGTACTTCGATGTTTGCATCGCAACGTATCGACTCCTTCATAGACCCACAGTTGAATCGTGGTTCGATACGGTTTTGAACAACTTCACATTAAGTCAAACGCTACCCACAGGCCTCGGTCATGCGAAGACATCTATTGTGTTATGTGTCCTGGCTGTCGCGTGCATCCACGAAGAAAGAGCTCGAGGCGAGAGTGGTCTATCGCCAGCCACGGGAATTGCGGTGACAGCACAGAGCGATGAGTTGTTCTGCGAGGCTCTTCACCTGACTGAGACTGAGACGGGATATCCGAAACTTGAATCTGCGCAAGCTCGACTGATTCAGGTGCTTTACCTATTGATGTCATCAAGATTCAACCAGGCATGGTACGCTTTTGGCCACGCCTTGCAGGTACTTTCTGCTCTAGGCTTGCATAGGCGCGAGGATCGAAAGCGACCCTCCCCAGTCCAACGGAAAGATTACATTGAAGAGCAAGGCAAGAAGCGAACCTTTTGGGTTGCATATACGTTAGACAAGTACCTTGGCGTTATCTTTGGACGTCCGCGACACTACCACGACGACGATATCGACCAAGATTTCCCTGATGCCGTCAACGATGAAGACATGACCTCGACTGGCTCACGTGAAAGCGACAATGATTGCCATATCGAATCTCTGATATCGCACGCCAAGCTGGCGCAGATCGCAGAGAGGATTTCTAGAGAAGTCTATTCTATCAAATCAATACCCGACGACGAGCGGCTGGCTGCAGCTCATCGGCTTGGATCTGAGCTACGGCAGTGGAGGGCATCGCTTCCTCCATTCTTGGGTGCCATTAATCCAAGCAGCCTCATTCCAAGTTTCCGCAGGCAAGCCATGGCTTTGCGCATGTCATACTCACATGCTGTCATGCTTGCACACCGCCCATTTCTGTTGAAGAATACCGTGCGTCACAGCGATGACCTGAGACGTCTTGCAAGGGAAAGCATTACTGAGTGTATCAAAGCTGCTCAGTCAGTACTGGAAGCTGTCGACCGAATGGCTAAGGAGGGGCGTCTCTTCCACGCTTTTTGGTGGACACATTACGTTTGCTTTTGCGCTTTGGTAGTAGTTTACGTGTGGGCGATTCAGGAAAGCAACAACAATCCCACTGTTGCAGAACGCCGCAAGATTCTCGACCAGGCAGAGAAATGTTTGAATCATCTTGCTCAAGCGACGGCTACTAATTCACCGTCAAGAAGCTACAGCATCATCTTACAAGAACTACGAACAGAGGCCAAGAGGAAGACAGCCAGAGCTGTGCAGGAACCAGCACAGATTGCAAGCACGATGGCAACTGTTGCTGATGGCCCTGATACACTGCATGCTCGATTGAACTTACCAGACGGAGAAACGATAGAGGATGCAGCTGTTGCACAACTCTGGCAGCCACTGTTTGGCAGCCCCATTGATGCGTCCAATCCAGGACTGCAAAATTTTCTGGACGACTGGCAGACAACCGATTGGCTCGATCTCGACTCCTCAGCTTTCACTTCTCTCCCAAGTTATACTGACGATGCACTGACATGGATAGGTGGGGGCTGATACCCGGTTGTTCATGCGCGCTGATTAGAGTTTCATGATGTAATAACAAATGTATAACGTGTTTGACAAGCGAGTCGCGCATACAAGCGAGTCGCGCACCCCACTAATCTTGATCATCTATCCTATCTCAACGTATAATGGCTCCACACC
>JAFISE010000202.1:0-50401 GCA_022560025.1 Stagonosporopsis chrysanthemi
ACGTCTCAGAGCATGTATATATTGACGCTCTCTAGCTAGCAAGTAACACAAGCGCAGTTTTCCATCATTTTCAGCAGCTGCTTACGCTGCAACAATTATGAACCCACAAAGTGTAAATTATCCAACGATTGCCCTTGCACTGTTTACATACAGTGCTGTGAAAGTAGCTGATGTATGAGCATAGGTCTAGTAGCACAGTGCAATAATGGTACTGACTGGCCTTGTGACACTGTGTGCGACCACAGTCAGATAACTTTTGACCGTGAGTGAATCATAAAAGCCCGAACTTGCAACACCACTAGAATTACACGAGGTGCTACAGTGTAAGATTGGGACATAGGACCAGTGATATTGAATCTTTCATCATCAATACCAAGGCCTCATTTGGTAGTGGCTGAAAGATGCTGAAAAGCTTTACTTTCAGGAATCATCAACGGTGAATCGGGTGCAAAGGCTACAGATAAGCTGCATCGCTCGAGTATGGTATATAGTGAAACAGAGAGACCTCAATGAGAGAGCGACGAATATCCTATATACCAGACGTGGTTAAAACCATGATATGCTTATAGAGCCCAAGCAAAATTTTCGAAATTTTGAGATTGTAAATCACCATCTCGGTACACGTAGCACTCTTTGTGCGATCCGATGGCGCGAGATAGGAAACGAAACTTTTCAACAGCGCTCAACCTAACCCACTTCCCTTTTTAGACAATGCCGTCTTCGATTGAATTCGTACATGGTCTGAAACCTGAACATTTCAGTTCACTGGTACCAGAATTGAAGGTCAGCTCGGTGGTTGGGTCTCCGGTGATCGCCCAAAGGAGTTCACAACGCATGGGTGGATGTGGCAAGAACAATGTTTCGAGTTCAATAAATCTGACCTTACCATCTCAGTTTTCTCGGTCAGAGCCTCACATTTAGTGCTTTTTGAAGAATCCACTCTCAAGCACAGACTACCAGTGGTGCCATGACACCTACAGCTTGTGTTTAAACTCAGGATCCAAGCAAGTTGTTGTGTCGTCGCGGGGAATGCCACTCCTGAACGAGTCTTGATCAGCGAGGTCTTGCATTCAAAAATGTAGATGATGACGTAGAGGGCGCCTGATTGCATGCCTACTCGTCGGCAGGGGTTGTAATACCTTGTTGTAATAGTGGAATGGATCAAAGACAGCACGCTTTGCCCTCGCCATACCCTAGGTAAATCCTCTATGAATTGGATGCTCGACTCAACCACAAAAGGATCAACTGCTGCTGCCAGTAACCTCGATGCAGTTCGGACGTCGTACCTTTTATTTGCCGTACCGCTCGCTCATATTCCCTGCAAGATGGCTGTTTTCTGCTCTATTTGGCGTTGAATCTATAACCTTCATAACAGAATCGTCCCCACCAGCGAAGCACCCGTCTTGAACGGTCTTGTTCCTAGGAAAGCGTCACTAACAATCCCCGCGTCTCTGCTACCCTTAAGGTAGATTGGCAAGCTGAATGACAACCAGATAACTACCAATGCGTATCCCAGTAGAGTCTCCAGGTTTGCAACATTGTGTTACGGCCGAACATGTCGCAGCCAGAGGCGTATTGTTATGCCTTCCAAGGTGATGATCACTGGCTGGCTCATGAAGAAAGCAAACTCCCCTTCGTCTCGGCGGGTGACATTAAACATCTAGTATTGATGCACGATGCAGCTCATACCAAAAGCCACGTACAGCTGAGTAAGGTCAGACGCTAGGCTGCCTTTTTGGAGACCGAGAGCGCGAGTGATCCGGCGCGCGGGCTGAGACATCATTTTCCAAATATTGTCAGCGCATGTCTCTTATATCTGCCGCATGGTCTGATAATAGACGGCCCAGAATTGCCTCACGGACCAAGCATCGCGCACGCTGCCCATCAGTGGTGGCAGCTGCCATCTCTCGTACAAACCAATTGCAACAATGATGGTAGAAGCCGAGCAGTAAAAGCTACACAGACGGAGGTAGATCCAAATCGCACCTGCCCACCAAATCGCCGCATCTACCACAAATCCAATCAATGCGGTATGTGTCACGTTCCTCGAGCGCAGATACGAATCCAAGAACGGCCAGGATACTCAACGATCCCAAATACGACACAGCCGCTTCCCCGACGCGTTTGGCAATCCATCTCCTCTTGGACAATCGCAAGTCCAAATCCCGGGGAACATCCTTGATCTGCCAATTCCACCCTATCCCCCGATGCGACGGCACCATCAGCTCCGCCGCCCAACACAGCTTCGCCCACGCACCTTTGCAGTCCTGGATCCCGCTCCCTGCCAACCTTCCTCTCTAACCTTGTGTCGTATCGCCGACGTACAATGGCGCCCCCTCACCCTTCTGCGGCCGCAGTACGGCGAACTCGATGAACCATAGAGGCGTGCTGATGAAGGCGGAGCTGCGGTAAAAGTCCGCCGAAGGGTCGCCGAAGGTGTAGCGCGGTGCTGTCGCGCAGAGTGAGAGGAGAATAGGCAGAATGAATAGAGCAGTGAAGCGTCTTCGAGGTGAGTAGAAGGGGAGGAGGCTAAGTGGGAAAGTGATAGGGAGGCAGTACGCAGAGATTTGTGCTCGCTGGTCAAGAGACGGTGTAGCAATGTTCTGCATAGCGACAGTAAATTGAGGGGTCTCGCCGATGGCGGAGAGTGAATGTTCAGTTTCTTTATGTTGGTTGATGATTTGAAAAGAAACCGTGAGTGGCCTGAGTGGCCTGAGTGGCCTGACCTTATTGCATCTGCTCGTCAGATATGGTGGGACCCGGATGCCTCGGAAGGGGAGGACTGTTTGATTTTACCACTTTGAAATACCGGCTTGGTGTTTAGACATGTGGAACAATACTCCAATCAACAAATTCTCGATATGTGCGGCGGACAGAGTGCCTTCTTGGCGGTCTCACAGAGCGGTAAAACAATCTTGAAACTCGTGTGTGGCTCACAAAACCAAATTTTTGTGCTGAGTCTAGAGTTCGAAGCCTGTACAGTACAAAACGTGCTTGAGCCAACAACTAGAGTGATATTACATCGAGACTGTGCTTTGATCGTCTGCAAACTAGAACCTCCACCATCTCCTCACAAGCCGACCTCGATTTGATGCGCATCACTGGTCTCCGTCATTACTACTAGAAGCTTCCAATCGTACGAGTAACTAGCCCTCACACCGGAGGACAGGAAGTCTACTGCGTGATAATCAAAGAGGTAACATTTGTGAACAAGAGGTTCACCATTGTCTCTGCAGCACTCGATGTGGAGCGTATTTCGTCCATGACGTGCCAGACTCTTAGTATTTGTTAGAATCGCACGCGGATCTCGTCTTGCAACAGTCCTTGGGAGCATCACATCAGCCGGGTCCGTAATTCCAAATCAGTATTGGCTCTGAGAGCGGCAGTGAATGAAACGCGTTGTCCTGGTGGGAGAGGTGACCCGCTGGGTCAAGCTGTGCATTGAGCTATGAAAAGGAGCAAAAATAGCTACAGAAGACTTGTGGGAGGGATCTTAGTTTTGCCTTGTCCTGTTTAGTGCGTTGTTGATGATGAGACCAGCAGGACTGATCACAATATCATGGATTTCTTCAAAATGAAATGTAGCAGGTTATGCACAGATCACCACGATGTCTTGTCTTGACCGTCAAGTGTAGAAGTAAAGCGATCAGAAGATAATGTTTATGAACCAGGCAGGCTCGTTTTGGGCACAGGGTAGGTTTCTCAACATCCAAACAAGATCTTGGACAACTGCAGCTTGCACATTCTCCAAAACCCAGGAGTTGTGAAGTGCTAGGGACAAGAGCCAGAGAATCCATTGCTTGCAATTGAGCCTGCGGAAGCCTAATGTCAGGGGCCCGCAGTAAAGTTGTGGTAGAGAGGATTGGATGCCAACTCGATTTGCTTCGGGGCGAGTCCTCGCTGGCATGTCCAGCACGAGCGCATTTGCTTGGCAGGATGAACACGACACGACCAGGGAGATTGATGCATGACCAGCTCAAGCTGAGTACATAGTCTAGCTCCTTCGAGAACAAGGCTCTCTAGCTGCTGAGTGTCTCACTCGAACAACTGCGAGGTTTCCGAAGATGCGGTGTCGAGTAAGCAGCTGTTTGGACTAGGCTAAGCGCTTGCGAGTTGTCACTCCGGAGGATGAGTGGTGTAATAATCGTGACATACGTGGTGTCGCATCATCGTCGTTGGCTTCGTATGAGTGAGATCCTGCCTGCCACAGATATACGGAGTTGGTCGGCGTGTCGCGCATGGTCCTGGGCTGGTGGGGCGGCGCTTAGAACCTCGCGTGAGACGCTTTTTGGCATCAAACGCTGTGTGAAAGGTGTGTATCAAGCCATGCAGGCGTACGCCACGATAAGGTGATCTCTGCTTGGAAGCTGTATTCGCATAGATCGTCAGTTTGCACAGCCCGTGTTGTGGGCTCAACCATTATTCGGGGAGCCCCGCACGCCCGGAAGCAGCGGTGCGGCGGGGCGATGGAGCGGCGGACCGCACCACCACCATCATTCTGCGTCATCGCTCAACAGATATAGACTGCTTCAAATCATGTTCTCGTTGACTCTGTGTCAGTGTACAGGAGCACGCCAATCTTGCTCATGCAGTATGGTTACCGGATCAAGGGTCATGACGTTCGGACGCCTCTCTGTGCAAGATCGCCAGCAATTACAGTACCATCTTTGATTTTTCTTCCGTATCAAGGCTCTCAGCCGGGCGGTACAGCGACGATCTTGTAAGAGCACATGTATGCCGCTGTACTGCGGCTGCATATGAGGATGGAATTGCTGCAACCATGAGCGCCTGCATTGAGCGGCAAATCGCTTTTGTCATGCATCCGTTGTACCACATACCTCTGTTCCAATTCATGTGCTTGAGTTATTGGTGTTCAGTGAGTCCCCTTGCACGGCTCGCACCAGGATCATTATACGGTATACAAATTGTATATCTGTTCTTTGTCAACCGCTAGGCCGGCAGATCAGATTACTAGCGGTTCGCCACAGTTGCAAAGTACGGACGTATCACTCCTTGCTTTCATCTGTGCCCGCATCTCCATGTTGTCTTGAAGTTCGCACTTGTGAGCAGAAATTGGCAGGAAGGAGTCTTAGCATTGACTGCGGATTTCATGGAGGAACTGGCTTCACGGGTACTTTTGTTTCAAACCCGAGACGATGAGAGATTGAGAATGAACATGGCTCAGATAACGATTGCACACCTGAAGTAGTCTTACATACCTTTGGCCCCGAGCTGATGTTCTTTTTGCCCTTCATTTCGTGTACGCGTACAGAGGCGATTCTCGACGGAAAGCTTTCTTTTCTGGGCTGGTGAGAAAACTCACAGCATCTGCTCACTAGCCACAGATTGAGCCTGTGTTTTGAATTTTGCGCCTCTCCTTCAACAGACTGCTCTCGTTTCACTACGCCATTCGTTTCGTAAAGTGAATCAGGATATTGATATAGTTTAGATAATATCTACTCTGTACATACAGTGCCAAAAACAAGTAAGCTTTGTCCATCAATTCGTTTCGCTGCCAAGTACACTATCGTTTACTGCTGAGAGGTAGAAATGTTGAGTGGCGTAGTAGCTACCTCAGAGTTGCAATATTCTACCCAGCCATCGAGATTCTCTCGCTTAAGCACCGTGCTGAATCCGCTGGTGTTCGAACCCTGGCATGCCTCATCTACGAGCTCTGATTGCAAGCTAGTGTCGGAACCATCATCTTTGTTAGGGTATTCGATGTGAAATACCGGCTTGCCAGCCTGGATGAAGCTTTGGAACTTGTCGCACTCGTTGTACTGGACGCATTGTTCATTGACAGAAAAATCCGTGAAAGGTAGAACTGCTGGTATGATACGACCCGCATTTTTAAGCCCTAGTGTTAGATTGAGAGGGTTGGAAACCGAGTGCAGGAATTCCATCAGAGCGACTGAGTCATCTGCAGTCAATCCCAGTCCATTGTCATTGTCCTGCACGCATGTCAGTGAAAGGTCGGCAGCCAGATCCCGGAAACTTACATAAGCATCGACATTGTCAGGATCTACACCATCGCATCTCTTCTCGCTGGCTAGTTCGACTCTACCTTTCATGATGTTACGCACACTTTCGCTGCTAATGTTCAGCCATCTCTCGCCCGGCCAGCCATCTAGCTCTTTTCCTTTGTCGGCTGCTTGGAAGCTTCCAACATCTGGCCGCCAGTCTTCAAAGCTGCCGGCGCTGAAGTAGCAGATGACTTTTTTGCCGAGATCATGTAGTATATTGATGGTTTCTGCAGGTGTGTCGAACAAATCGACATCGAAGATGGCCACATCTGGTGTTGTTGAGCGGAGATCAACAGCCAGGAGCGGTGGCTTCAGGAGGGTGATCTGCCATGTGTCGTTCACTTTCGGAGTCCAAGGAAGGGGTGTCGTTCCCGGGGGTAGCGAGATGTGGGGCGGCTCTGGTGGCCCTGATGGATCAGCGTCAGGACTGCGTCGCCCAACGGTAAGCCCGAGCCCGAGGCCTAGCGCTAGGCCCAACACCATGATCGCGACAACTGCTCCTATGAGGACCTTCCTGTTGAAGACACGCTTTTGTGGCAGTAATCCAGCTTTGTCTGTAGATGATACGACTGTTTCAGTGGTTTTCTGTCGATGTTCAGACATGGTTTCGAGCTTGGGGTGCGCTGAAAAAAGTGGGCTTGTTGATGTAGTTTACTCGAGGCTGGCCCTTGCTCCGAGGCGGGAAGGACAAATTTTGACGCCTGGCTTGGAGACTTGCATGCATGTAAATGTCCCAGCGACGCCGGAGGATTTCCGGTACCACTGTCGCCCTATTTTAGGCTGCACTAAATAAGCGAGCTGGAGCAGCGGCTATAGCGGAAACCAATAAAACTAGGACGCGAGCCGAGCCAGACTTTCAAGGGGAACGAATCGGAGGTGACCCTGGCCTGTCCAGATACAGTAAGAGTGCGGGGCATTGCGTGCTTAGGCCCAGGCTTTGCTAATTTGAGGCTTACCAAGATCAGCGTCGAGGCTGAGCTGTGCAGAGTACATGCCGCTAGGCAGCATTGTGCAGGGCTGAACTCTGAAATTGGAATGCGCTGACATGCTGACAACGGGCTAACGTCTTCTGTCGGGCCCTTTTCCGTCGCCAAGCCGCCAAGCCGCCTTCAGCTCTCCTGCCTAGTTCGGCAGGTGAGATTGTGGGGGGGTGACGCCGCGAGGATGTCCGGCTAGAACGTTTCATGTCAACGGACAGCACATCATGGAACTCAAATAACCTTGCCCTTTCGGAGTCTCTCTTCCTTTCGTGCGCCACAACCCTCCAGCGAGTTCGCTTCCAAGCACAACCCTTGTTCGCTTGGCTCCAACCTCAGCTCTGCAAGGACGACTCGACTGCAACGCAAGGCAGATGTTGCCACTTGAGCCAGGCGCTGAGCTGCTTGCTCGTAGTCCGACCACAGTCACGGTCCCTCTGTACATATATCCCTCTCCGGGGTCTTGGGACCCACTTCACGCCGCGATCGCGGCAAACCCCGGCCTGCAATTCTTTGTCATCCTCAATCCAAACAATGGCCCAGGCGGTTCTGTGCCAGATGCATGTTACATTGCCGAAGTCGCTCGCCTAAGGACTCCAGCCAATACTACCCTCTTCGGCTATGTCCACATGAGTTGGGGTCAGCGCGAATACAATCACGTCATCGCGGACATCTCCACCTGGGCAGATTGGGCTTGCTATCCTGATTGCGACATTCACGTGGATGGAATCTTCGTTGACGAGGCACCTAGCAGTGTCTCGTTTCTCAAGCACATCAGGGGCTTGAAACAACACGCGAAAACTGTATTCCCTGGGAACGCCATATTTTGGACAAACCCTGGTGTTCCTGTCGATAGCGCATTCTACGCCGAGGCCGATATCATCAACGCCTGCGAGAATCACTATGATCACTACATTCGCCAGAAGTCCATCTTCTCTGTACCAGTCTCTTTACGTCCAAAAACCTCTATGATGATTCATCATTGCCCTGGGTCGAAAGAACAACTCTGTCTGGACGTGAAAAAATTGTTGCGAGCGGGCTATCAGCTGACTTTGCTTACAACGGACTCGGATTATACGAAATTTTCTACCATGTGGTTGGAATTTCTCGAAGCCCTAGCATCTGCACAACATTAGCTGCGCTGCATGAAAATATTTTTTCCACGTTCCGATCATTTTCTTTTCAGTATTTAGACTCAAATAATCAAAGTCATGCAAACTATCACAAGCAGATATTCTCGTCGTCGGTCATTGGTGTTGTGAAGATGATCGCGACTTGTTCATAGTTTTCACAGTAGTGTACGTTGAGTTTAGAAGTCAACCGATTTAGATTACATCTGACATTGCGCTATCTATACGAAACTGCAAACGTGGTCGAACCAACAGAACCACACCCACGAGGTAAGGTGTACCGAGTGAGATTCTCAAATCGACACTGGCGTTCCGAGTTGGAATGAAACGGGAGACCCACTTAACTTAGTCCAGATGGTTAGTGGATCGTTGCCAACCTTATCGCTAGTAGTGTCACTAGCGGCAGTTGTTGCCGAACCAGGAAACGTTACAGGGATAGGCACACTGCAAGTGTTGCTGTTCGCCCCAACCGTAACTCCGACGATAGAATTAGCGTCATCGGACAGTGTATATGACAAGTTTGGTTTGCATTGGTCGCGAGACATGCGATTTACAAACAGCGTCCTTGTGTCTTTGTTAGAGAAGGATCGACAAAAGGTTCTCAATCGTGTGGACTTACGCAATATCATCGTGCTTGAGTGTAATGATCGGCCAACCTGTGAGGCGAGTCATCTCCTGGACTATAGCCTCCGTCCAGATCATCAGCAACGACATCTTTCCGGATTTGGACCCCACGGTGAAGCTCGGAGCGTCGGTCTGGCGCATGTTTGCCTGATGAAACATGAAGGGGTCGTTGTGCAATCCAAGCAGATGGCGCGTATTTGTTACACGCGCGTTGTTGAGAAGAGAATTGAAGTCTCCACTTCCTCCTGAGGTATTGATCCATTCTTGCGTGGTGCAATCAGCCGAATCACAGTTGTAATAAATGGTAGTGGCCCAGCGTGGAATAATGAGTAACCCGTCGCGACCATTCGAAGCAACGTTGCTGTACAAAGGCCAAAACTCGTTTTGTTTGTTCATTAAAACTGGTCGGGTCTGTAAAAGTCATTTAGTTGTCGGTCTGCTGTTATACTCTTAGTCAACTCACATTATCGCCAACAACACTTGTGATGCCGTTATCCATCCATCCTTTGATCGCATCACCGTTATGCAATCCAGTAATTGCTGGTGGGATAAGACCTTTTCCGGAATAGCGTTGCGCTGCCGATAAGCCGACCTGCTGCAACCAAGCAATATTAAACGATATCTCTTTGAAGACGTCAGAGTATGTAGCATTGTTCAAAGCCGCATGCGTATAGGTATGCGAAACATGAGCAAATGCATCTCTGTTGCTCGGGGTCATGATCCAGGACGCAAGAGGGTCCAGTTGTGCGCATGCCAGACTCCAGGTGTACGTAGCCGGACTATTGGGCCAGATATTCGTACCAGTCCCAAGCGGTTTCTGAAACTCGAGTGCCGTGTCTATCTGCTCTGGATAATCAATAGCGGTATCAGGTGAGCAGCGCTTGGTGGCGGCATTCTCTTCGGCTTGGATAGCGGCTTCGATGTCACCATTCCCATTGTGGGCAAGTTCGATGAAATAATTCGATCCACTCGGCATTCGCGAATTGATGTCCCGTGTCCAGGATACATGGGCTTCAAGATCGCCGGGGCGGACCCTAAAAGTAGTGCCGGCCGGTTGATAGAGCTCTGTTCCTAGGTGAACATCATCGATCTGGGTACTCAAGTACAAACGACGGTGACCGACGACTGTGGCAGCTGATCAGTCAAGAGTTCCATAATCTCAGCGGTATAACTGATTCAACTTACATAGGCCACGTGTAAGCCAATGGATAAACGCATGCTGAAGGAAGTTTGATGTTGGCGCCCAGTCAGTAGCCCAGCTGGTAAACCATACCATCTGCTGACGCCGACCAAAGTTGTTGATGACGGCTGCAGTTGTTGTTGTTGTGAAGGGTCCTCCGGGGGAGAATTGGGCAACCTCTATGGCTTTGCTGGAGTCCGTGATTTTGGCGGGGTAATGCCACAAACCTTGCGTACCAATGGTGGCCCCCCTGTCGTTGTTGCATTAGTCATCTGCCGACAAGAGCAGTGTTGACAAGGAACTCACACTTTCAGATTGGCTGTGGGGAAGCTATCAGCATTGCTGATGCTCACGAGCTGCTCGACATCAGCGTTACAACAGCCTGCCCCATCGATCGCTGTAGCCGCGCCTAATCCCGGTGTTAATGAATGGACGCCTTAAAATGCAGCCAAGACCACTTGTTTCTTACCAAAGTCTGGGCCAGGATATACATCGAGTCGGACCATGCGCGCACCAAAGGTTGTTTGATAGTCGTAGAGTTGCTGCCACTGTGCAGAAGTCAAGGCACTCCTCCAGCTGCCACTGTAATCGTAGGAAACTTCGCCGAGCACCACAAAACCCCCGTAGTTACCTTGGGTTGAGGAGCCATTGAGCACAGGAAGAGTGATGCCAGATTGGGGGACAATGACGAGTTCGTAGGGTATACCATAGCCGCTAAAGCCAGATGTTGCCGAATAGCTTGATGCTGTGTCTCTAGCAAAGACCAAAATGGTGTTCGACATGCTCAGTGCATCTGCCGTAAGCACCGTCCATGCTATCAAAAAGAATGCAGAGCAACAGGCTCGAAAGCTGACAGAACCGATAACAGCCATGGTGTTTCGATTCAATGATAAACAAGGAGAGTCAGGAACAGCAGTGTGAATGACAAACAGCAGATCTCAGTAGCTGTATGGCTTATATCCTTCCAGACACCGCGTGGCGGAGACTCTCACCGAGTATCTACCGAGCCCAGACAAAATTATCTCAGTCAACTATCAAATTCGCTTGTGGCACTCATGCACGATGGAAGAAGGGTGACTATCCAGTCTGGAATCTGCGATACATTGGCAACCAATACAGCCACACGCTCCAAAACGTAGAGAGTCAGCTGGTCTAAAGCGGCCAGAACGATGAAATAGTGCATGTTCTGTAAGAGCTACGTTGAACAAACAACACGATTACCAGGGTCTGAGGTTCAGCTGCAATGGACTGGGCCTCCACCTGAGAGTCCCCCCGCACCTCAGCACTCCTTCAAAACGCCATCATTGACATCGAGAACTCCACTAGCGCTTATAATGTTAGCACTCTTTTCAAGATGTTAAAGTGGATCGTCTAAGTTTTGTCCAGCGATGGTGATACAGGTCTCCATGCCAAGCCGGCACTTGACTAGCGCAGGCCAATTAAGCGACCTCAGCTGAGATGTAAGCCTGACCCAAGAGGTCCGTACTGAGTGTGGCTTGCATCCGACCGAGTGCGGCATGAACTCCGACCTTAGGCTATTTTCGCGGACGTGCAGGGTAGACGACGATGCTGCACGAGAGGACCCCTCAAAAGGCTTCGTCCCTGCAAATCAAGAACAGCCAAGCATTACGACGGTATTCTCCACCAATGACTTTACACGAATCGATCAAAAAACTTGGCTTATGCTTGATTCTGAAATATCTGAAATAATCTAATGTCATAGCCTACGCCTTCCTAGCCACTGTTGTTTGCGCCGTCTGACATGTTCCCTAGCATTTCTGTATTTCCTGTCATTCAGCAGTCATTCAGAAGGATTCTTCAGAGTACACTGACCTTGTATTTGGGCTTGGGACAACCGCCATTAGCCTTTTGAAAGCACGCTAATGCTGCCGCGTTACGGCATTCGCATTGCTGATGGCGAGTCATTAGTATGATGTGCGTTTGACATCTTGGTCAAATAACTTACACTCTTTGCGTTCAAGAACACTGGGCATACTGGCGTCGGACAGTCGCATGGTTTTTTCAGGTTGGGTACATGTTCATGTTTTCCTCGTCGTGGATTATCTTTAGGCTTTTGAGCGAAGGCCAAAGTGACCATTGCCAGAACAATAAATCCATGAATCTTCATTGTCGCGTTGGAGACTGTCAAGTGCTTCTGATAAAGTGGGTGCAAAAGTGTAGAAAAATGAACAAATAACTGAGGGTTATATCCAGATGCTGAGAGAAGTTGGCCAGACTCCTCTATTTCTCCTCATTCGGTTCACTAGACGCAAGAGGGGTAGCTGAGAAGAACGTATCAGCTTGTCCAACCTTGTGATTGCGCCATTGTGCCGTACAGGATATACACCTTTCCAATACATGAGAACCGATCCAATGTTTGTGCTCTAGGCCCATCTCATGCTTGCTTCTCGGCAGCATCGAGAGTGTAAGGACCGCATCTCAGCTCCGAGAAAAATGGTCTAAGCGGTTTTGGTCCAATGGAAGGCTCGGGAAAGCACAACCGCAGTTCGGCGAGTCCAGCTCCCTGCCCTCATGTATTGAATTCACCATGTCTAGGCTTGGACGGGTCGACTTGGGCCCCATGCTTCGTTGCGAAGGACGTTTGGTCCGGCCATGCCGTCGATTTGTTGAGGTCAAGCCAACCGCCACAGCGCCGGAGTTGTCACAGATCGTGGTTGTCGAGAGCCAAGACATGCAAAGGATTGTTAATTTTTCACTTCTATGCAAAGCCATAGCTGCTCCACCTGTGGCCTGTAAGGCTGAGTATATTCTAGTGACCCGTTAGCAAGGGACAGACTCGCCCACGTGTTCTAGTTGAGGGCCAGGGCAAGGGGTTCTTGGATTTGTGAATAAGAACGGCTTGGGTTCGCAAGAAAGCTGTTGCAGTTCTTGACATCGACACACTTGAACTTTTCAATCATCAGTTGAAAACACAATGTATCGAACAACAAGCTCCAGTTCTTCTTTGGATTCCCTTGTCCTTGGTTCTCCGGCCAGCCAGTCGAGTCTTGAAGACATCGACACCTATCTACCAAGTCCCCTAGAAGAAAGCAATGATGGCTCGCTCGATTATGTTATGGTCGTCGGTGGGCTTGGGTATATCGGCTCACACACGGCTCTCGAACTCCTCAAGGCCAACTGCAACGTCCTCATCATTGACAATCTTGCCAATGCTTATGAGTCTGCCCTCCAGAAGATTCTAAAACTTGCGAGCGAGCACCACACGAGGAGTGGTACAAAAATGCCTTCTCTCAAGTTTTATAAACTTGATTATCGCAGTTCGCACATGCGTACCGTCATCGGCAGATATGCAGTGCGTGATCCGTACAGCAGTCGCCTTTCGCACATTACGAGTGTGATACATTTCGCAGCACACAAATCAGTCGAGGAATCCATTTTCAACCCCCTGGATTACTACCGGAATAACGTTTGTGGCCTGGTCGACCTTCTCATCTTGCTCGAAGACTTTGGAATCCACAATTTTGTGTTCTCTTCGTCCGCAACGGTGTACGGCCTTGAAGCGGACAAGGGCCAGCAATTACGCGAAGAGGACCTTGTGCACCACGACGAGGAAGAAGTCGATGCACAGGGGCTCAAGACACGGCTCGTTCCCGGCGCTAGGGGACTGACTTCGCCCTACGGACGTTCCAAATACTTCTCTGAGGCAATTCTTGCGGATTTGGCCCATGCGAACCCATCCTGGCGGATCACTGCGTTGCGCTACTTCAATCCAGTTGGCTCCGAGTCGAGCGGTGTGCTCGGGGAGAATCCTCGGCATAGACCGACCAATCTATTCCCGGTCATCTCGGAGGTGCTGAACGGATCAAGGCCGGCACTACAGGTCTTTGGAGCAGATTGGGAAGGTAGCCGTGATGGCACTCCGGTCCGAGACTTCATCCACGTCGTTGATCTGGCCCTCGGTCATGTTGCTGCTTTAGCCGCAGCTGAAAATAGGCAGCATGCCTTCCGAGCATACAATCTTGGCACAGGAAAAGGCTCGACCGTCGCAGAGGTAATCGACAGCATGCAGCGGGCGTCCGGTCGCACCATCCCAGTTGAGTATGTGGGGCGGCGACCAGGAGATGTGGGCTACTGCGTGGCAGCCACGACCAGAGCAGCAACAGAGCTGAACTGGCAGACGAAACACTCGCTGCTTGAGTGCGCGGAAGACACGTGGCGTTGCTTAGAAGGGTCGGTCGTTGAATGAAATAGGCAACTGGTGTGACTTGAGCAGGCAACAGAGTATTGTGTGGCTTCTTAACGACCGGGGTGCGCAGTTTAGTAATGCACTGGCTTATCTACTTTCCTAAAATTGTTTGGATGACCTTAAAAAAGTGACTCTAAAGCCATTGACCAGTTCCTCGGGAGAAAGGTAGTGCCGTTGCGCGGCGTGACCCCACATGGCTAGGACAAGGGCGGGGTAGCCGTAATAGCTTGGCGCAGAGAAACTGGCGGAAAACGACAAGCGAGCTTGGCGAAAATGAGGCTGCTCCAGCCCTGGCCTTCAATACTGTTCAGCTATCTTGGCAGTACTGGGCCATCCCTGTTATTTTTTAGTGGGGAAGGAGGATGGGCGCTTGTACTGCTTGGCATCCAGCAGACGGAAACACCCTACGCGTAACGCATCAGCCTCCCCTAGCGTGACAACACACGTGCATGTTTAAGGGATACTGGCCTTTAGCGAGCTTGGACAGATGCACGTGGCATGTAGTTTGATTGTGAGCTGAAGATCGTCTCGACCCAAGCTTTAACTCAGCGCGGCAAGAACCTTTGTGGCGTGTGCATTCCACAGTTTGTAGATTCTGGAAGCTCACTGCGACTGTCAATGTATTCAGCCGGGCGCACTTGCAAGTAGACTCGCCATCATACAGACATACCATATCCTGGAGGACCATCTCCACCCCCATGGTGGCCACTTGATACTCCAAAGGCTCGTCTTGACATCTCCAGTCTCAGCGATGGCCTCCTTCCAACAATCCTCGATTGGAAGCCCCGACATCGACCCTGGCTCCAGATTCATTCATTTCCCAAAACCTCCTGTCGTTTCCCACATCTTAGGACAAGAATGGCGGCATTTAGCTCTGCTACTGCTTGGCGCCTGTGCTGTCCTCGCGGGGTGTGTGTTGCAGTTCGTCTTGATGCTTCGGAGCAGACAGGATTGGACCAAAAACATGGGGTTGGCACCTTTGCAATGGTTTCAGCACGTACGAACGGCGTTCAAAGCTCGATATCGACGACGGAAAGCACAGCAACCTCTCGAAGTGGATTCAAACCGACCCATCGATCCCATTTTCCATGAAAAGGCTCCATCTAATTTGCCTAAAGTCCGATCTTTTTGCATTACCACACCGGGTCAGTGCCATTCCAGCGGATGCGACCTGCACATAAAGCCCGACTGCGGCAAAGAATATCAGAAATTTGTGCTTAATGGACGAGTCACTGGACAGAACGATCCAGACGGAGCGAACTCAGCGTCTGTAGCCCTGTCAAGGAGCGTTTCCCCAGTCGCAACTGTTCTTGGGTCTTTTGAACTAGAATGCCTCAAGAATGAAGCCGATTTACAAGGCGGGCTCCAGGCAGTTGCTTCTACTTTGAACAAGTGGCGCCTTGAGGGAGGGTTCGCCGGCTTCGTCATTCGTTGCGGTCAGTATGATGATCCCGTCACAGTGAGCAACCTTCTCCTGGAACTGCGCCGCTATAGCGGTCTACTGGGTCTCCGCACACACGCCGACTCAAACATCTGGGAAAACCTTGATTTTGGTTTTCTTGACGGAGTTCTGCTCGAGAACGCCTGCGTACTTCCCAGCGGCGAACCGCGTGACTTCTTTCGAGCATCACGCGTCCGGGAATGCGCCGCTTATTGTAAACAACAACGCATCAATCGACCAGAATTCTTCTTTGGTTTCATTGAGGCTTGGAAAAACGACCCTTCAGCTGCTACCTTGAGACGCGCATATAAGCTGGCGGACTTTTTCGGAGCAGTCGTCCTGGCCATGCCAGACGACTTGTCAACTAACGGAGCACCTACAAAGGGAATCCCTCTTAGCGGATTTGACTGGTTGAAGAAACCAGACGTGGTCTGGCTGCAAAAAACATGGGCGAGCCATACTGAGTTTCTCTTGACTGATGGACCGGATCGCACACCTTTTCACCTGGACGTATCGTGCATGTTAGATGCTCTCCCCGCCGCAGATCGCCTGTTGGCAGCACAGCCTCTTCATCATAATCCAGAGGCATTGGCAGCGACTTCGTACTCGCCGCACCTGGTACCTCCTTCTGTCCCAAACTCACCCTCTCGGGTAGACATATGGCACTTCGCGAGTTGTGGGACCAAGCTTTGTCCCATAGGCTGCTTCAGTTTGCGGCAAGAGATTGTGGAAAGCCAATACAACGCGATTCTTACTATACAAAAGAGTCTAAAGCACAATCAGCTTCTTCGCACCTATGGCGAGGCTGATAATCTCCGTGTTCGCGACTCCCTATCTGTGCTTTCCAGTCGTTCCTCTTACCCTGAGCTCGTACAAAGCCTACTAGAAGGTCTGGCAAATCAGAACATTCGGATCTTTGCGGGCCTGGACAGCGGTTTCACTCTTCCTGATGAGGGCGGTCACTTATGGGCCGTGGCAGACACTGCTCCAGACAAATCCAGGTCTCTACTCGATATTCACATCTCCCTCAAAGCCGCTAATGATGTGTCGACAATCTGGCATACCTTCCTAGCCTATAACGGCGTGCCACGTCTCAAGAGGTATGAAGAGGAACTCTTGCTCGACTTGTCGCCTGGAACCAAAACGGAAAAAAAGCTCCCACTCAGCATTATCAAAGATCTTAAAGAGAGTTCTGAATCAGAACTTCTTTATCTGGTCGAGCAGATCATGGTTTCCGAGTGTAAACACCCTTTCAACCGCGCGATCTTGGAGGTGGCTGAACGCTACCTGATCCAGGACGTGACCGGCCGCGCATGGAGCGCCCTTCACTCCAGGGCGTGTCTCGATGACTCAGTCAGTATCCAATCACTGTTAAAACAGAGGATTGGGTATTTCACAAACCTGGGAGTGACAATGCTACCTACCGTGGAGAATCTTGTAAGATTGCATGAGATGCTCCGACAAAAATTGCAAACAGCGTTACGGACATGCGACAGAGCTACCTTGGACATGCTGACCAATCCCTTACTTGTAACTTATGGCCATGCCGGTCCGGAAAATGCTCTCTCACCTTCCGTTGATTTGTACGGTCTCATCTTCTTCTCTGTGCTACGAAGGCTCGCATTCGAGAACGTATATCTTGAGACAACCGACCGGTGCCCCCTATTTCTATTGCAGCCAGATCAAGCAGGTGTCTTCGCAGAGCTCTGGGTCCTCGGATCGCAATGTGAGATCTACTTCGGAGTCTCGCCTCGCACATTGGGAGAAATTGCATACAACAAGTATGAGTTATTCCTCAGCCACAACCCGCCCCCCGAGAATGCTTGGGATGGCAAGGAGGTACTCACTGCTTACTCTGTGCCTGAGATATCGGGCAGCGCAACATCTACAGTATTAACTTCTCCACCGAAAGGAATGTTCAGCACGTTCAACGCCAAGAGCTCCAGCCAACGAAAGCGACTTGAAAGGTGTCGGGACGGAGCGACTGCTGCTGGGGCTCTATCAATATTCTGCTTCCCTGCTATCATCGATGTCATGCTCCTCACCTTCCTTGGCCGCGGGCTCTATTTGACGGCCTTCATGGATGATGAGTTCAAGACAATGGCAGATTACGCCATTATGACCGCTCTTATCATGACAGGGGGTATCACAGGCTTGGTCGGTAGTACCGGCGGCTTTTACTTGTTCAATGTAAGTAATCGTCCCGCACAAGTGTTGGTTCCTTCAGCATCACGCTAAATTGTTACAGTCTGCTTTTGACAACCTGGCGCATTTCATGGTCCAACGATTTTCAGCAAGTATGATGCTGACAGCGGCTGTCGCATTTTGCGGCCTGATTGCGTTTGGTATCAAGTTTTCTTGGTTACAGGGCTTGATCTACGTCTTGTATCTGTTTCCACTTTCAGTATTTCTGACCATCTTAGGTAAGTTGACCATCTCACACTGTCATACAGCCCTGCAGCCTTCTGATGCCCCACCATGGCTGCATTTTCGAGTTAAAAATAATGTTGCAATTAGGAATCTTCGCGACAATGCACCGAAAAGGCTCATTCCTGCCTTCTGGACGCATCGAAATGTGGAAATTCGTGCCGATCCTTTTCATCTCACCTGTGCTGACAACATTTGTGCCTCACTGGGACCTTCCAATCTACCTTACGGTCATTTACGCATTTACGTTTGGTCTTCTTACTGCATTTCGTCGTCTATGCCACGAGTGGACAAGTTGGCACCTTAGGATACCATCGATTACTGAGAAGAAGATGATTCAATGGTTCCAGGACAAATTCCCCAACCAGTTCGATGTGGCAGACGTCAAACTAGTGACAGCAGCCCGCATTGCCCTCACGGCAGAAGTCTACAAAATCGAGGAATCGAATCCGTTCTGGAATCTATGGAACCGCAGTGGTCAGGTTGACGAGTTTGTGGAGCCCATCGCGCGCAATCTGCGACTGACAGAATTCCTCCTCGCCACTCATTCTGGTAGTCAGGAGCTCCCAGAGCTTTTCAGTTCGTCTTGGTTTGTCCAATGCGAACTCGCTCTAAATAATAAGACACAGATAATGCGGGGACTTAGAGAGCACAGCACTTTCATCCATTATCGATACTCACGCTACGATGTAAGGAGTTACCGAAGACGTGAAGATTGTCTGAAGTATTAACAATTATAGATTGGTCAAAATGTCGGGCTCTTTCTTCTTGCGCTGCTCGACCGCCTCATCTCAACAGTCATGTCTGCCCGCCTACCTGTAGTACACACATTCACATCCAACTCGACAAGGTATGCGATTGGGTTTGCATTGTTGCACTTCCTCTGCGGAGCTGTAGCTGTCGATGTAGTGCTGCAAAAGCAATGGGGTTTCGAGCCAAGTTCCTACAAGAAAAAACTGCGCGACTTGAACGAGGTTGACCAAGCATCTAAGAACAACGAAATGTTAGTGCAAGATTTAACATTGCCGGAAATTGGTACTTACATTCTACAGGCAGCACCGAGAACGTTATACAAATGCTCTCGCACATCTTATGAGCTTGCTACTGATGATATTTGGAACATGCACCATATTTCACTGCCTCCTAATCAGCGAGTATACCACATCGATCCTCTTCTTCTCGTATGTGTCTAGCTACACAGCTGTTCTCCTCTGTCAGGTATGTTTTCTTTTCTCTTGAAATTGCTTGTCAATGGCCTTGACTGATGGGACAAAGTTCAATCGATGCTTTACAAGAAGCCATCGGCTTCATGTGATCCTGGTTCTGATCTGTTGCGTTATGGGTTTTATCATCGGGTGTGTGCTTCGAGCCATACCTTTCACAGCGAGCTTCCGCTACAACTTCGTTATCGGTCAAAACGTCGCGGCGATTGGCGCCGTGATTGCAACTGGGATCTTAACCAGAAACGTCTACAAGTCCTCTCCTCAAGCGCGCATCGAAGATAGACCAGATGCGACCCCGAAAAGCGTACCAAATCTGGGCGAAGCAGCGGTTCAAGCTAGTACTGCATTATCACAGATTGTTGAGGACGAAGCATCGTGTGCGCACATTCATAAAGCCCATCGCCAATTCCTCGAGAATGCATGTCTTGGAGTACATGTTGATACGACTTGGCACACGCTTCCGGAAGATGTACGCCGTTTTCTTTTATCCCGAGTTTCCGGGAGGCCGGTGGTGGTAACAGATGCGGTTCATGTGTGGTTATCGGGAAACCAGGGTACGAATGCGACGCGGTGCTTGGACAGTACTCCTCAGCATCACCAGCATCACCATCTCACTACTGGATCCACGGATGCAACCGATGCTCCAGATGCCCCATCCTCGCAATGTCAAAAGCTCATAGAGTCTGAGCTTACTTCAGACTGTGCTCGAGAAGTCACGACACGAAGGCATTCTCTAGTGCAGATGCTAACGCAAGGCATCGATGATGTTGTCCAGTGGATAGTTGTCATTACAGGGGCTGCTCACGATTGCCCGAGAGAACTCTGGTACAGGTTGAACAGCAGCAGACTCGAAAAATTTATCCTTTGGATCCTACTCAAATTCTGGAAGTTGTGCTGGTGGTCCAGAAATTTCCACACCTATGCTCTTCTGATAGCGGGCAACGAGCCCGCATCCTCCCTTGTCGACCTGGCAAACCGTGGAGCACGCAGAACTCTTCGCGGAAACCTCATCATTGTAGACCGCCCCAGGGAAAAACAAACTGGTTTCATTGCAAGGAGTCACGCGAACCTACTGGGCGTGATGGTTTACCAAGGTCTATACGAGGAGATTCCCAAGCGCCAATCTCCGATAGCCGTTGCGTTCTATGACGAGAGGAACCGCTTGTACCGCCGCCAGGAGTGCCTAGATGGCCTGGAAAAGATCTACCACTACGACGATAAAAGTGCGAGGAGATGGCCGATTTCGAAGACCACCATACACGCTGAAAGAAAACTGGAAACACAATACGACGCATTTGGTCGTCCAGTCAGCGGTCAGCAACTCCGCAACGGAATCGTTTTCGACTACGAGTACCGGTACAAGCACAGAAGCGTTGGAGAATCTGACCTTGTCTGTGCAACATACAAAAGCACAGACAGTACCTTCCCTGCTTTGCTCACGGTCTACTGGTGTGTCCGCCCCACAGTAACGTCAGACAGGATAGATCGATGGATACCATCGAACAAAGTTCAAGTTGTCCAGGCTGCGTTCTTCTCCGGACAGACCTATGAGGTCCGCTGGATCTACAAGCATGCCCAAGGCGCCGACATCGAAGCCAGTGTTTACCACGAGGAAGTGCTTCGACCCTGCTTCCCGCCAGCAGAAATCATGGAAGATGAATTTGGTTTGCTTGAGAAACCAAAGAAATTCTGTTTTGATGATGAAGATCTTCTAATCTATCATTCGTCAACATCGCTCGAGAAGATGGTGCCCTCCGATAGAGGATATCTTGCCAAAGCATTTAACGCAGTAGTGACAAGCTGGCCCTTGAACTACTTGCGTCTGCGGGAGGTAGTCTCCTACCATAAATTGTCCTCCTCTGCTCTACGAACCGCCCTTTGGAACTCTTGGCAAAAGGCTCCGTACATCGACGCACTCACAGCATCCTTTGTGGACGAGCTTATACTGCGAAGGGAGCCGCTCCTAAGAGAGTACTGGCAGCTTCGAGACTCTGGTTTTCTGAGGCGAGCCGCCGAGGTGCTGGACCAAGATTTGGAACAGATCGTCTCAGCAATCGAACCCACATACGAATCCTCTTCGAAGTGCCCGCTGATCATCAAGCCTGCTGATCTTTTCATCATGGGCCTCGGCAAAGATGCAAATCAGATGACGTCGCGTCTAGATTATGCATACAGCGACACCGAAACAGCCACTTCTGTAATATTCTCCGATAACGGTTGCTGGCCGGACAGCCCTGGCGGTGTGTCGAACTGCCGCCGTGACTTGGTCAACGGACACAAAACCATTAAAGGGCATTGTTTAGCAGAGTCCGCGAACGACTTCGGGGTCCCGCGTTATCAAATTGAGCGTAACATCGCGAGCATGAAGGTTCTTCCGCTTTGGGGGCTAGACTCTAAGACAGCATATCACGGAGTCCTAGACAACCTTCTACAAACCCAAGTGGACGACAAAATCTCCCAGACTTCACTGGAAGGCGACATCAAGCAGATCTTCATTCCGCTTCTGCGCGACTTTGTTCGGGGCGCACGTTTGAAGCGCTACACTCGAAACGATCTGGTCATTTGCAGCAATGTGTTTCTCAAGATGAACAACTATTTCGAAACATGCGACTTCAACAAGACCTGGCAAAGCCGTCACGTGCGCGAAGCCTGGGTAGAAGCATGGCTTGTCGAGCATGATGATCCTCTCATTTGGAGTTTCCGGGACCAGCCGTCAATCCTACATCCGTCCCTGAGCGACTTCCAAGAGGCTCTCAATCTGTATATTGCCTACTTCTTCATCTACTCAGTTGAACTGCCATCGCCATGCCCGACTGTATTTCAAACCACAAACCACGGCATTGGCAGCTTATATGGAATGCTGTTGAAGCATCGGCGAGGGACAACTTGGGGCCTTTGGGATCATGCCATTCTCTGGAGGGAGACTTGCCTCAACATCAGCCCTGCACAGTGTCTGTTGCCATTGTCGGTACAGTCAATGCTGATTGCGGGAATCAAACTCTCATGCCACCTGGCATATACTCACGTGGACATAATTCTTCCCTGTACCTCGGTCTTCAATCCTGATTGGGAGCAGGACCTCGGGACTGATCAAGGTCTCCGAGGTAGTAAGAAGGTCTTTGCGAGGAAGATCGACCCTATCGTTAATGGCATTGGTAACATGGACAATTTCGAACCTATCACGGAGCTCCGCAGCAAATTCCCTACGACCGTTATGTTATCCAACGTACAGTTCATCAAAGATGTCAAGACTGCAGTACTCGCTGCAGATGTCATTGTTAACAGGTACGGCTTCAAGGACTATCGGCTTGTGGTCTACGGTGCCCAAGATCGCCAGCCGAGTTACGTGCTTGAAACGGTTCAGCTGATCAACACCCGCGGCCTTGCCAGCAACGTAACCCTGGCCGGATTCGGCAGTCCCAAAGAGGTCTTCAAGGACGCGTGGCTCTTTGTCAATTCCTCACTGTCAGAGGGCCTTCCGCTCGCGATTGGCGAGGCGGCGTTGTCAGGTGTGCCAATCGTGGCCACAGAGGTCGGGGCGACATCTCTAGTGCTCACTGACCCTGATGATATGAAGAAGCTCTACGGTGAGGTTGTACCGCCAAACGATCCGGAGTCACTAGCAAGGGCCCAGCTTAGCATCCTTGCAATGATGGGTCCGTGGGCAGACTATACCCAAACAGCAGAACCTGCACCTTTGCCCTACACCTTTACTGCAGAAGATGTAACCAGAATCACACAACGCATGTACGAAAAAACCGATGACCGAAGACAACTTGGATTGAAGCTCCGAGACGTTGTCCTGCGCAGCTTCCACGGTCATCGATATCTGCGTGAGCATGAGCAGATGTTTTGGATTCAACGACGAAGAGCCGAGATCCGACGCTCTACCTCTAAGGGAGAGCTTCATCCACCAACAAGTGAGGTGTATGGACAGAACAACTTGTTCAAGTACAACGATAAGACAGATAGTTTAAGATCAGCCGAGACACGATGGCAGTTGTTCAAACAAAAGAAGCAAAAAGGAGAGCAGGAAGCTCTGCATAATGTTTAGTGTTTAATCAAGTTAGAATCAAATATAGTATTGATTGAATCTTAAAGCAACTCTTAGTTTTAGTTATTAAATAATAATTAGTAGGCGAGTATATAGATTCTATAATCTAGGCAGCTACAAGTAATCTTTGTTAAACTAAATTAATAGCTCTATAAATATTAAATCTCTTATATACAAAGTACTTATAGATATTAAGCTATAACTTAATAGTAGTATAATTAAATCTCTTGCTAATCTAAATAGTATTAGAACCTATAGTCTAGAGATATAGAGAAGAGTAAGGTATTAAAGCAACTATTAAAATCTAGCCTAAGCTACTAAGCTAGACAAGTACTAAAAAAGCTAATAGTACTTATAGACTATAAGTATAGACTTAGAACAGTACTATATTATTAGCTAAGCTTAATAATATCTTCTTTCTAAGAAATTACCTAATATAATAGGCTAGGCCTATAACTAGTACTGTAGTACTTACGTGCCTTAGGATTAGACTTACTAGAGCTCTGCTATAGATCTATCTTACTTCTAAAGCAGAGTATAAAAACTCTATAAACTAAAGCTAGACCTAGCTAGGCTCTAGTTATAGCTCCTATAGATAATAAGCTACTATACTATAGCTATTCTCTATTAAATTTATCTTATTTATATTAGTAATAGCTCTTAGTAGTATACCTTTTATAATAAAATTTAATTACTTACCTTTGTTAGAATATTAAAAAACTTCTAAATTATAGCTAATAGAGTTTATAATACTATAAGATAGTAAGTAGATTTTAGCTTAGAGCTTTATTAAGTAGATAACTTTTATTTAGATATCTATAAAGCTATATAAGAATAGTTTACTACTATTATAGTACTAAAGAACCTTAGAGATTAGGTTTTCTAATAAGCTATAAGACAGTTAAGTACTTATCTAGTATAAGCTTTTTTTTTAGATAATATAATATAGTAGTAAGTGCAAGCAGTGTAAGAAGATTTAAGAATTAAACTAAGGTTGTATTATACAAAGCTATAAACAGTATGTATATATAGGTAGCTGTAAACAATACTAGTACAAGATAGAAAGCTGCATCTTAATAAAAGTAAAGTGCAGGTTGCCTATAAAGCAAGAGAGACTTTAAATTATAATATACTCTTTAGCTAGTATTAAGTTATAAGTAGAGAGTTAAAGACAGCTAATTAGTATATATAAAGTCTGTTAAGATTGTCTCTATTAGTTAGATATAGGTCTTTTAGGCACTTGCTAATATTAACAAGGTTAAGTTAGCAGATAAACTCTTTAAATTTTTACTTTAGTAGTATTTTTGTAAGTCTATTAGTAGGTATACAATTAGTAAGTACTTATTTAATATTAATATATAAGGTAGTAACTTTCTATTAAATCTAGAGCTAGTTGATATTAACATACTTAATCTTTGTATAAAGCTTATTGTGCTCCTTAGTAATAATCTTAACAGTCTGCTAGTTATTACACTAGATTATAAGTATATAGTTAAGTATAAAGTTAATACTAGTAAAAAAGTATATTTACTTTTCTATCTATAAGGCTGTAAGAGAAAGTAAAAGAAGTTTAGATTCTATAGTTAATTTTGTAACTATATACTATATAGTTAACTTCTAGTTAATTATAAGTCTTTTAAACTTAAAGGCGTAGCCTTAAAAGCTTTAATAAGTATTAAGCTTGTTAGTATATAAGGCATTAGAAGATCTAAAGAAGAGAAGATTATAGTATATTAGATTGTTAAAGAGATACTTAGCTATATCCTGCGTGCTAGCAGAGGCTTTAAGAGCAAGAGCTTTTGTGCTAAGTAGGTAGCGCTAGGTCTAGTTAATCTTTAAGACGTAAGACTGTCCTAGGTTAGTAAAGTAGCAAGCAAAGACAATGTGTATATAGGCAACGTTAAGCCTTCTCTAGACAGTAATATATATAAAAGAGCTAGCTAGCTACTAGTAGAGCTTATTTTAAGTAGTGTTAGGCTTCTTAGTAGACTGTAGTAGCTAGTTTTCTGTTAGTAGGATGTCTAGAGCCTTTTCTACAGTCTTAATATTAAATTAAGTGCACACCTTGTTAATAAAAGCGTCTTAGACTAGCTAAGTCTTGTGCAGAGCTTAATTACAGACAATATAGATACTAAGAAACTAGGTAAAGTCTTTTATAGCTTTAATATTATATAGGTTTACAAGATTCTTTTTAAAAGACTTATAAAAGTAAGTATTTAATTAATAGAACACTATAATAATATTATTAATATAAATAAACAAGATAAGCTAGTAGCTTGTATATAAGTATAGAAAGCTGTTAACTAGCTTTAGACCTAGCTTAATAAGCTGTCAACGTAGCTTATTATACTATAAGATTAGTAACTTCTTAAGTCTATACAAAGTGCAGAGTACTAGTATAACCTTGCTTTTAGTATAGTAGAAAGCCTTAGGTGTTTTAGTATATAGCTTGCAATTAATCTTAGTATTTAAGAATATAGTAGAGATATTATACTACTTTAGCTCTAGATTAAAGTAGTTAGTAATTATAATAAGAGCGTAAAAGTTTTAGATAGCAAGTGTAGCAGTATATATATTGTCTGTTAAGGCTTAAAGGTCTTTTTAAATAATAAGTTAAGCCTTAAAATAAGAAAGATATCTATCTTTATCTGTCTTATAATTAAAGACCTATATTAGTAGCAGTACCTTACTATCTGCAGTAGCTTTTAATTACTTTATACGTTTAAAGACGCCTTTAGTGCATAGATCTTGCTATTTAATCTCTATAGTATATTAAAATTAACTGCTATATATATATATATCTAGCTAGCTTGCTAACTTTAGTAAAAGCAGCAGCTGTAATTAATAGATTTGTAGTACTTTACTAGTAAAGGTCCTAGCAGAGCAAATCTTAGTTAAGAATGCTTACAGGTAATTAAAAAAAGGTTTAGGTCCTAGCCTTATAGTATAAGACTAGATTACAAAATTATTTAGAACTTTCTATTTTTAATTATATTTACCTAAGATAATTAAGTAAGTATTAGTTAGATTAAGATTAATATCTTGTAGAGCTTTCTTGCCTTAGTAGCAATAGCTCTTAGGTACTATCTAGGCTAAGTTTTTTTTAAAGAGTCTAGAAGTTAGTAGCTATTGCTAGTTTAATTTAGGTGTGTTGTTAGCTATCTTACTTTCTAACTAAGAGCCTCTAGCTCTTAGAGCTAAGGTTACAGGTGCTGTTTAGCAGCTATACTAATAAGTAGTTAATAGGTCTTTAATACTAATATTATTATCTTATAGTATTTCTAAATATTTAAGTAGCTTAATTACTTCTTTAATTACTAGCGTAGAGGTATAGCTATCTATTCTATTAAAAAAAAGCATAGGTTTAAATACAACGTTGTGTATAATAATAATAGTATTCTTTGTAAGCAGCTATATACAAAAGATGTTAGTACCTTAGTAGCTAACTAGGTAGCTAATAAGAGTGCATAATTTAAGCTTATTAGTAGCTCTTAGGTTATAATTATAGACATAGGTACAATAGCTAATAAGTCTTATATAAGCAATAAGTAGCTTTTATCTTTATATAATCTTATATAGTATCTTCTAACTTAGTACTTTAGTAGGTGTGTAATTAAGAATATACACAGTAGTGCAATATATCTTATATAATA
Source organism: Stagonosporopsis chrysanthemi (assembly GCA_022560025.1). Classification (NCBI taxonomy): domain Eukaryota; kingdom Fungi; phylum Ascomycota; class Dothideomycetes; order Pleosporales; family Didymellaceae; genus Stagonosporopsis; species Stagonosporopsis chrysanthemi. The sequence goes on from JAFISE010000202.1 coordinate 26,940, forward strand.
AGTCTTTAAGCAGGTTAGTGTATATATATATAGCACAAGCTTACTAAGTAAAGACTCTGCTTATATATTTAATAAGTCTATTTAGCTCTTTTATACTAAGTAGAGCTAGCTTGTACAGTATTTCTAGCTCTTTTATTATATTAATTAGATTATTACTAAATCCTTTCTTGTTATTATATTAAATAGTAACTACATTAGTATTGTATATATACTAGATCTTGCAAATCAAAGCTATAAACTAGTATATAAAGGTTAGCTTGTCTTTTTTACTTAATTATAGCTATCTTGTGCTATTTTAAGTGCTTGTCTATAGAGTATAGAGCGTACTTAGTACTATTAATATACTTGTTACTTACAGAGACAATATAAATAAGATCTATTGTAATTTAATAGAATAATTATTGTATACAGCTTTTAGCTAAGTGTTTTAAGATAATATAAGTTATTTTAGCTTTAATATATATCTAGCAGAGACAGTCTATATAGTCTTTAGTTAGCTAAAAGCTAGTAACGTTTAATTTAAGCTAATTAACAGCCTTTTATTCTAGGTAACCTTAGATCTAATAAGCAGCGCGTTAATTAACAACGTTAGCAGGCTTTAGTATATATAACAGGTAATATAACGCCCTAAATATACTTAGTAATAAGTAAAGAAGTAATAGAAGTAGTTAGTATTATAGCTTAGTATTAATTAGCTAGTGTCCTCTGTTATATTTAAGTTGCACAATAATATTAGTTAGTTAACTTATATACAGGACGTTGTAGCTAGAGTTAAAGTAGATTAACTCTAATTAGTAGCAAGCAAGTCCTAAGAAACTAGTAAGAAAGCCTTTAATATACGCAATATATATAAGCTTTAGCTTTAGCTATCTATATAGTGTATAAGTAATAAGTTCTATTGTGCCCTAAGCTATAATAAGAATACAGCTATTGCTAGTATTAAGAGTTTAATAATCAAGATTATTGCTTATTTTCTTTTAGCTTTTCTATACCTCTGTATTAATTTTGTATGTGTTAGATCTAAAGTTAATAATCTATCTATTAAGTAGGTTAGTCTATATAGTATTATTAATAGCTATAGTTGTAAAAGCTTTTGTAAGCTTAGTAAGAGTATTATTTATAATAGCTCTATTATTATTATAACTATTATAGCTATTATAGCTATTATAGCTATTATAAAGAAGCTTAAGCAATAGACTAGTTAATATTACAAACGTGTTAGTGTTAACAGGTAGTTTGCTATTATTAACGTGTAATAATTTAGTACTCTAAGACTAGTAGGCTGCTTACTTCTTAAAAGCAATCTTAATATATATATTAATCTTTAAATCTTTTTGTACTTTCTTAACTTTATATACAGCCTTAGCTGTAGGCTAATAGGTCTTTAAACGTACTAGGTAGTATAGGTTTAAGATAAAGCAGTTAGTATACTAATACTGCTTTCTATATATATAGGTAGGTATTAGTTGTATACTATTATAGTAAATGCAACTAGTTAATTAAGTCTTAGTTAGCTTTGTAATTCTAAGCTTAGTAGTAAAGACTACTAAGCCTATAGAGTAAGGCTTTATATAGTATAGGTATATAGTTATCTTAGCAACGTACGTCTCTAGAGATAAGATCTTAGTAGTAGTACTCTATGCTTTGTGCTTAAAGATCTTGCGCAGGCAGGATATAGCGTACTTTTAATTAAGTGCTTTGCAGGTAATTAGAAAGTCTTCTTGTAGTTAATTACTATTAGTCTCTAGCAGATTAATTAATTTGCTCTAGGTAGTAATATATACTTAGTTAGTAAGCTATTACTTAACTTTCTTTGCAGCTTATAGAACAGTCTTAAAAGTGTTATATTTATTAGCAAGCTTATAGTAGTAAGTAGTATTAGTTAGATAAAAAAACTTCTTAAAAGCAACTAGTTAGTTGTAAAGTATCTTGTAATTCTTAATTAGATATATATAGTATATAGCAATTGTCTTGCTAATATCTATATTTAGATTACCTAAGGCCTTCTTCTAGGTATAGTACTTAAAGTAGCAGCACTTTTATTAATTATATTTCTATTAGTAAGATTCTTAGTTGTTTGTAGTAAGGTTAGAGAGCCTAATAGCTCTAGCCTTGTAGTTAATAAGTTAAGGCTTAGCAGCCTCTATTAGCTTAGAGAGAAGCTCTCTAGCTATATTAGAATTAATATATTGCTAAAGACTGTAGTAATTAGCAATATCTTAGCAAATAAACAACTAGGTAAACTAGTTGTTAAGTATGTTTAGTATAACTATAATACGCATTATAGCAGAATTAAACTTAGTAGCTATAGTAGAGGCTGTAGTTGTATTTAGATAGATCTAAGCAGAAATCTAGTTAATAGGTATTGTAAATAAATACAGTAACAAGTATATTATAGTAGACATAGTAATAAGTATATTATAGTAGATATAGAAATAAGTGTATTATAGTAGACGTAATATAGTAATATACAACTTAAACAAAGTAATAATTATAATAGTAGGTAAGAATAATTCTAGGTTACAGCTAAGCTTATAACTATAGTAGTAAGTGTAAGTAGTATAAAAAGATTTAAAAATTAAACTAAGGTTATATTATATTAAGCTATAAACAGTATATATATATAAGTAGCTGTAAATAATACTAGTATAAGATAGAAAGCTATATCTTAATAAAAGTAAAGTATAAGTTGCTTATAAAGTAAAAGAGACTCTAAATTATAATATATAATTATTAAGGTTAAGCTAGTAAATAGGTAGAAGTTAGATAGAGGTTAAGGTAGTATATAATAGTACTTAACCTCTACTTAACCTCTACCTATACTAAGTTAATACTAAGTAAGTAGAAGTTAGGTTGTCTCTACTTAGAGTTAAAGTAAAGTAAAAGTTATACTAATATTATAGAAGATTTTATCCTATAGTAAGAGAGCTAATTATTACTACCTATTATTATATACTATAGTAGACTTACTTTAATAGAGTTATTCTATAGCAAGATAAGTTATTTATTACAACTTAAAATTATGTACCTTAGTAGGTACTTTTAATCTAACTCTAACTTAAGCCTATATTACCTAACTTCTACTTTTACCTATACTAGTACAGTAGATATAGTATAATATTAGTCTTATAAAGCAAGCTTTTTTCTTCTATCTAAGTTTACTAGTACTTTTTCTTATAGTATATATATATTATATCTTTGTTAGTAGTAATAAAGCTATATATCCTGTACTGCAGCCTATCTTGCAGCTTTCTAAGCTTGTTTATTAGCTGTATAGGCTTGTCTAAGAGCTTAACTTTAGTTAAGAACTTTAACTCTACTTACTTTAATAGTACTATATTTTACTAAATCTATAGACAAAACTCTTAGTATTACTATATAAATTATATAAGAATTAAGTTTATATAAGATATTTTTTAACTTAGATATAAAAGACTTATAGGTTAGTAGTATTAAAGTAATATAAAAGACTACTAAAGTAGATTGCTTAAAAAGAAGTAAACTCTAATACTAGCTATATTAAGCTATAGTTTAGTATCTTCTCTATACTTTTATATAGGCTAGGTTAAGAGCTTACTTAAGTTAGAAGCTTACTTAGGTTAGAAGCTTACTTAGGTTAAGAGCTTACTTAGGTTAGAAGCTTACTTAGGTTAAGAGCTTACTTAAGTTAGGGGACTAGCTTAAGTTAAAAGACTTCTTAGATTAGAGGTTTACTTAGGTTAAAGGCTTACTTAGGTTAAAGGCTTACTTAGGTTAAAAGCTTACTTAGGTTAGAAGACTACCTTTAGTAAGGAGACTTATTAGATTAGGCACTTACTTAGGTTAAGAGACTAGCTTAAGTCAGCGTATTATACTTTAAATTAGACTCTTTCTGCTTCTACTCTAGCCTAACACTGCTGCGCTTTAGCCTATAATACACTGTTAGTAGTTGCTTTAACTTTACCTTGACTTATATTCTAGCCTAAATATAACTCTACTATATAGCTTCTATAAATTATCTACTAGTATACTTACCTTGCTTACTATATCTATATAATACACATAATAATCTAATTGCTCTGCTAACACCTTTAGCTTATAATATACTATTAGTAGTTACTTTTAATAATTATAGTTTTATAGTTGTATATATAAACCTCTATATTTTAAATATATATATATAGTCTTAATACGCAGCCTTAATGTATACTATAGACTACTATCTCTATACCTTGCTTTTAATATATAATATAAATAGTATAAATACTCTGCTTATCTTATTACTCTAGATACTACCTTACTATACTTACTACTTTATCTATATAAGTACTTCTATATATACTACCTAGCTGCCTACTATAACACTGTTTACTTATATATTCTTATACTTAGTTATAAAATATGTCTTTTTATACTATCTATATATATAATTAATATAACAATTATACTTATAAACTAGTAGTATATAGCTATATTCTTTTACTAGCTGCTTGTTTCTTACTTAAAGCTATTATAGATTAGCTAAGGGATACTGTATTTAAAGCAGTAGCTAAAGTTAGCTTATAGCTTCTAGTTTTTAAAAGTCTATATAGTTAGCTTAACTCTTTTTTTAACCTCTTCTACTTACAGCTAATTATAGTAAGCAAGCTAGTGCTAGTCTACATCTTTATACTCTTTTACTTAACACTACTAGTAGTACTTTTTTTATAACTTTAGTATCTTCTATAGCTTTTTTACTTCTTACTACTTGTATACCTTTTACTTTTTCTTGTACTAACTTAACTTTCTATACACTTAAAGCTATACCTTAAACTTAGCTTATTCTATATTTATAGCTATAATAACCTTCTTATACCTACTTACTTTATACTACTAGTAATAGTTATATAGCTTTTTACTTAGCTGTTACAATCTTACAAAGGATATAGTACAGTGTAATAAGTAACTAACTAGAAACCTAACAAGAGCTAGAGATTAAAGCACAGAACAAAGTAATTATAGGTTATATAACTTGCTTATTAATAAGTATATACAAACTATTGCTTGTTAATAAGTATAATATAATTCTACTTGTTAATAAGCAACTATAACTATATTTTATTAGACTAACTCTAGTTACTTATTAACAAGCATCTTATAGTTATAGTATATAGCAAAGTAGAAATATAAACTCTTATAATTTGTGTTTAACCTAAGTAACAATCTAAGTTATTAGATTTTAACCTTAACCTTTAAGCTAGACAGTCTACTCTGTACTACTTATTATTACCTCTGCTTTTAAGACAGATAGATAGTATCTATACTTCTTACTATAACCTCTTTTTAGCTTCTTATTACTATATTTATCTTTAAAAACTAATTAAATAGTGCTTATAAGCTTTGCTTAAAGTATAACCTTAACACTAGCTTATAACTTTATTATATATTATTACTATCTATTATATAGTCTATAACAACTCTTATATAGCTGCTACCTTTAATAAACTTGTAAACGCAGCTTTTAGTCTTTTTAGCTTAGTACAACCTTAGCTACTAGCCTTGTAAGCTGTACGTAGCACTTTAGACAAAAACTATATTACTTAGCTACTCTTTATAGCCTATATACTTACTTACTTATACTATATTATATATCTTTTTTATATTCTATAAGCTAGTAAATAGCACAGCTAACCCTAATTGCTATTAATACCTAGCTCTAGTATATTAGTTGCTACTTATAGTACTTGTAAATTTTATCTTTGTTAATTGTAATCTAGCTGTATATTTTACACTGCGTACTATTAAGTAGCTTTCTTAGCTTTTCTATTAGCTGTATAGGCCTGTCTAGAAGCTTAATTATACTTAGAGCAATAATATTAAATTAACTAAATACTTTTTAATTCTCTTATACTACTACTATTTTTTATTCTTTTTAGCTATACTTTTTATAAAATAATATTACTTAAATAGTTATAACTATTATACTGCTAAAGTACTTACTCTAAACCTATACTTAATACTACCTACTTAGCTACTTTATATACTCTTTTTTCTCTCTGCTAAACTCTTTTTTATACTTATACTATTAAGTTATCTACTTTTTTTTTTCTTACTTTATAGCTGCTCTTAGAAGCAGTATAATTATATTTAGCTACTAATATACTACTATTATATTCTTGCCTACTATATAGTACTTCTAACTAACTAGTACTACTACTAGCTATAACTTTTACCTTTATCTTATATACTTTATTAAAACCTATCTAGCTCTCTACTTATAAGCTTTATATACGTACTGTAATCTCTTACTATATACTTTTACTACTTTTTTGCTTCTAGCTTAGCTTTAATTAGCTAGCACACTGCGCACTCTTCTTGTACTTTATCTAGTACTTCTTACACCTACTACTACTTTATACTTACTTCTATCTACTTGTCCTGCTATCTTTAAGCTCTTTCTTTATACTAGTTGTACCTAGCTATTTTTAAATTATTATACTCTACTTGCTTACTATCTAAGTAGCTGCTTATTAGCTTTTATTAATACTTACTGCTAATAATAAATATCTTTATTGCCTATACGTTTAAGTTACTACTCTGCTACTTTATTATCTACTTTACTTTGCTCTTCTCTACTAGTACTACTATATTTACCTACTTGCTAGCTTGTCTACTTTGCTTACTCTCCTATGCGTAATTAATTATACTCTATAGTATCTCTATATATAGTATATATATAATCTCTAGAAAGTTAACCTTTATAGTTAGTACTAATATAGCTATAATTAGCTCTCTATCTTTAAGCTACTACTTTAGTTGCTCTAATTACTCTAAGTTGCTAGCGTAATAGTATATATACCTAAGCACCTTAGCTAGCTCTTTCTACTACTACTTACTATAGTAGTATACTACTTTCTTTTTTCTTTTATTAAGTAGTAGCTGCTACTATTATTAATATATTGCTAGTACTATCTTTTATACCTTGCTATACTTATATTATAATATATAGTACTATATATTTAGCTATATAGTACTTGCCTAGATATATATTATATATAAAAGTAGTATACTTATTGCTAGCTTGCTTTTTTTTACTAGTTAGAGCGTTACTGTAAGTAGTATAATTAGATATAGCAGTAGCTAGAGACTCTTTAATAGTACTAGCTTTAGCTGCTAGTTGCTTAACATAATAATAAGGTAATACTTATTAATTACTACTTGCTATAGCAAGCTCTTTTTACTAAGTATATTTATATACCTTAAGAAGTTACTATTACTTATAGTATCTCTTGTAGCATCTGCGCTAACTACACTAATAGCAGCTAGGCTACTTTTATTATACTTTTACTTTATATAGTTAATACTATACCTTTATATCTAGTCTACTAGAACTTTAATAAGTACTTAGTATAGTATTATAACTACTATTACCTTAGTATTGTCTATATAAGCTAGGCTAGCAAGCTAAGTACTTCTGTATACTTAGAGTCTCTAACTTTAGGTAGGTATAACTCTTTAAATATTTAAGATACAGCTTAGTAATATATTACACAATAGAATGCACTAAGCTAGAACCTTTAAATAAGCTACTACTTACTTAGTTTAGATTAGTTTTAGCTTAGTTATATTGCCTAGAATAGCTAGATAGTTTGTACTACCTCTACTCTTACTTAACCCTAGAGTATACAAACTCTCTATAGGTTCTAAGTAATATATCTAAGCTAAAACTAATCTAAATTAAGTAAATAGTAGCTTGTTTAAAAGTTCTAGCTTAGCACATTCTATTGTGTAATATATTACTAAGCTGTATCTTAAATATTTAAAGAGTTATACCTACCTAAAGTTAGAGACTCTAAGTATACAGAGGTACCTAGTATGCTAGCTTAATTTAAGCTAGTGCGCTAAACAGTAAGCTCTTACTTCTACTAGTTAGTAGTATAATAACAAGTAGTGTCTGCTTATTAATTACTACGTGCAGCACTAGCTCTTGCTCTGCAGATTAAAACCTAATATCTTACTAACTAAGCACCTGCTATATTGCTTTGTAAACTGCTTTTTCTTTCTTATCTTTCTATATTAGCATAGCTTTTCTACTCTAACTATTATTATTGTTGTTATTATTACTATTGCTATTATTACTACTATACCTTTGTTTCTTTGCCTTTTTAACTAGATTAATATTACCTGTCTAAGTCTTTTTTAACGCTGCCTGCTTCCTATCTAGCTTTAAGAAGCAGTGCTATATTATACTAAGCAGCTAGAATACTTTAATTAAGCGTATACTAAGATACTTAATAATATTAATTAGTATACTATAGTTACTTACTTTTATTACTATTATTCTTATATACTATAGCTCTATTATGTTTTCTCTATCTTTGCCTACCTAAGCTTTGTCTACCTTAGCTTTGTCTACCTTGCTAATCTTGTCTTAATAGCCTTTACTAAACTACTTACTTATAATAACTTAACTAATACTAATAGCTATATATCTATAGTTAAGCGTGTGTAGTAGTACTTTAAGCCTCTTGCTAGTTTCTTACCTTAGCGCCTATATTAGTTGATTAGTCTCTTATAGGCTCTACTTGTCTACTTATATATTGTTGCTAAAACTGCTGCTAAGTACTTATATAGTAAGATACTTGCAGAGTAGCTGCAAGTATACTAAGTATAGTACTATTACTTACTCTAGCTATAGTAGTAAGAAGTATAGTACTACCTTTAGCTTATCTTACTATAACTATTGCTTGTAATAGTAGATAACTATTATTACCTACCTATCTATAATAAAGATATTATAGTCTTATAGTAGCTTATTATAGTACTATATTATTATAATCTCTAACTCTTTCTCTAGCTATCTAGATATTATATACACGCAGACTATTAGTAGTATTAAGAAGTAGTCTATACAACGTAAGTATTACTTAACATATATTATATTCTACTACTCTTTACTTAACTATAGTCTGTAGCTCTACTTTATCTAATTAGCCTATATTAGTATCTACTCTAGCTTATTCTTAAGACTGTTATTATAGTACTATATAAAAGATATACTCTGCTACTTAAATATAATATTGTTAATAAGTATATTTAACTTAATAGTAAACTGCTCTTTTACTCTTATTACCTAAAACAGCTTTTTTTATAGTATCTACTCTACCTTAGATACTATATTCTATATTATCTTATAGAAGTAGCTAATATAAATCTATTAGCTATATAAGTAGAAGATCTTCTTGTCTTTTAACTAGTATATATTACCTAAGTTGCTAGCTATAAGCATAATATACTTGCTATAAGCTAGCAAGCTAAGCACCTTGCTTATTAAGCTATATAAGCTATTAGCTAGATACTTTTCTCTATACTCTAAGAAGTGCTTATAGTTCTTATTAGTCTACTTATTATAGTATATAGACAAGAGTAGCTTCTCTATTCTACGTACGTATATATAGTATACTATACCTACTAGTATATATAAGTAGTTCTTTGCTATATACAAGTAGTTTATATTACTATTAATACCTAGCATAGTAAGAAAGTAAACAAGCCTACTGCTAAATAGCTTGTTGCCTATTATTATAAAGAAAAATAATATAAGTAAGCTTAGTAGTACTTTAAGCTAAGTATTATACTAAGTACTATACTATACTTTATTATTACTGTTAGTATTACTATCTTATATCTTCTATAGCGCTACTATAAGCTTTTTTTAATTAAGTATCTAGTAGAATAGCTTTTATACGTCTTTTATTAAGTCTTTCTCTTTTTAGCTACTACTTAGATAGTTTATAAGTTTACTACTATTAGTATTAAAGAAGTCCTTATTATTATTATTATTATTATTATTATTATTATTATTATTATTATTATTATTATTATTATTATTATTATTATTATTATTCTCTTCTTCTTTTTCTTATTTTTTTTCTTCTAAGCTATCTTTATTACCTTTATTCTCTTTGTTACTACCTTTATTATAGCTCTTCTGTGCTGCTATTCTTGCCTCTGTGTTAGCTACAAAGTATAGAGTATAGTAGACAAACTTAACTAAATAGCTAGTATAGCAGGCTAAATCTTTAGGTTCTATAGTTAAGCTATAAGCTACTAATTAATCTTTAGTTACTTTATACTCTTTAACTACTGCTTTGTCTTTTATATAAGTATTAACAGCCTCTTAATACTTTTTTCTACTAGTAGCTCTATTAGCTTTACTACCTGCTATAGCTTCTCTTTACCTTAGTTAGGCAGCTAGGTCTAATACGCAAGATGTATTAGATTGCAGTTAGTAAAGTGCTCTAGCTAGTCTGTTTGCTTAAACTAGCTAGTCTTATTAGTCTTTACTACTTTAGTATTTATAACCTATACTTACTCTTTATATACGTGCTTTATTAACTTCTACTTTGTAAGTTACTTACTAATAATCTTAGTTACCTTGTAGAAAATATATAGTATATTATTATAGCTATCTACTATATTTATAATAAAGTAATACTTTAGCTTACTAGTATAGAAGAATATCTGCACTTTAACTTTTATATATAGTAAAGCTATATTACTTCTCTATAGTATCTTAAACTTCTTTTTAATATATATCTATAGTGTATTAATATTAAAAGTAATAAAATTATAGCTGTTCTGCTTGCACGCAAGCCTGTCTAGCAGCTACCTTAGCTCTTTAATTAGCAACTCTAGCAGCTTTACGCTCTTTGCTAGCTTAATTAGCTATTAACTGTAATACTGCACAATTAATCTTCTTAGCTTGCTTACTACTTTATAGTAGCTGTGCAGATAAGTATTAAGATTTAAAACGCTAGTTGTATACTCTTTATAGACTAGTATACTATATAAATAAACAAAGTAGATATATTTATTAATTTTTTTAATCTATAGCTTTAAAGTATCTATAGAGATATTTCTTATTCTTTTTTTTATTTATATTAGTAGCTACTCTACTATGCTTGTAGTACTTATAGTAATAAAGCAAATACTACTATAAGAGTAAGTAGTTGTAAATCCTAGCAGAAATCTATAATAACTCTAAACTCTTAATTACTAGCATAACCTTAATATAACCTTAATATAACTCTAACTATAGCTTTACAAGTATAGTAATAAGCTAGACATATATAGAAGCTCTATAAGAGTAAGATTAGTATAGGTAGTCTTTATAAAGCTATACTAGATAAAGAGTAAGTTAAGAGTTAAAGTTATATAAGTTAAGCCCTTTAGCTACTAGATTAAGACAGCGCGCTAGGCTTAAACAGCCTAAACAGGTTAAAGATCTTATAATAACAGCCTTTGCTATAAGCTTATATAGGTTAAGCTAGCAAGTATTCTTAGATTAGTTAAGTGTTATTAAAGTAGTCTTAGTAGCACTTTTCTTTTATTGTATAAGTAATCTTATATAGACTAGTTATAAAGAACTTATTTTATAGTTTCTTTATTAAGAAGTAAAAAGTATTAGCTAACAGTATAGTAATAGTAGCAACCTTTGTTAAAGCTGTTACAAGAGAGTTTGCTACTTTATTAGATAGTACTAGAGGTTATAAACAAAATTTAAGAAACTATAGTATACTTCTTATATATTAAATAGTTGTACTAAGGCTATGTTATTGCTAATACTCTTCTTATTTCTATAGAGTATCTTATTACTCTACGTTCTATTAAGCTTTGCCTTTTCTAAGGGGTTGTTGCAAAGTTATTAATAAGAGCAGCACAGGATTATATAATTAAGAGTATTTAGTAGGCTAAATTTACTAAGACTACTCTGTATTAAGTTAGAGCTTAAAGTACTTAAGCTATTTAATTTTAATAATATAATCTTGTAATCTAAGATCTATAATAATAAAAGAGTAGTTATATACCTTCTAGCTATTAGTTATAAGGTATAACTATATATACTAGATTACTAGAGAAGTAATTTATTCTTAGAACTCTTTAACCTTAACTAAGAAGAGTAGTTTTTAGATAGGTTTAAAGAGAAAAGTAGAAATAAAATAAGTAATATTAGAGTTTAAAAATAAAAGTCCTTAGGTACTAGTATTAACTAAGGATTAGAAGTAGACAGTAAGCTCTTAGTTATAAAGAATAGTAGAGGTAAGAAAATAAAGACTACTAAACTAATACGATAGTAAAAAATTAGATAGATTATATTAGTTTAGGCCTAGGTAAAGTAATCTTCTTAGATAGAACTGTTTTCTATAGAGATTATATTAGTCTTATTAAAGTCTTCTTCTATATTAGTAAAATCTTCTTACTCTGCTTTAATTTTATATATATAGAGTACTATATATTTCTTAGTAAAGTGTTCTAGCTTTCTATAGTTATAGCAAGCTCTTAAAGTTGTGTTCTATACAAGTATAGGTGTATTAAAAGGTTGCTAGAGTATAAAGGTACTGTAGGTAAAATTAGTAGATTAGCTAAAAAAAGGCTAATCTTATTAATCTATTATAATAGAGCTCTATTTTATATCTAACTAAGTATATTCTTCTTATTCTTAGAGGTTGCAAAACTAGAGGTAGTAGTATAGTAGAGTTGTTTCTTCTTTTTCTATTATAGGCTGTTAAGTACTTTACTATTTAGAAGAAAGAATTATACTATTAATACTTAAAGCCTAGATTAGGTACTTAAATACTTAGCAAGATTATAGTCTATATATAGTAAAACTACTCTAATTAGAGTATTTTTTCTTTAATAGCTATACTAAGGAAGTAGCTCCTAAAATTAAAAAAAGCTTCTAATCTTTCTATTTAGAGTTAATTAAAAGCTGCTTAGCTTTCTACCTGCTTATTTCTAGTACTAAGTATATCTTAAGAAGCGTAATTATCTCTTTTACAGTGTAAAAACAGTCTGTCTTATTGTTAAAAAAGTACTAAGGTTCTAAGTATTCTTTAGTTAATCTAGAAGTATAACTCTAGACAAAAGCTATATATATACGTATACTCTAATAGTAGTCTGTATTAATATTAAGTTAGTCTTAAATACAAGCATGCTATTACTAAAAAGTAAAGTTCCTTCTATTTATAAGAACTTTAATATTAGAAGTCTTTTTAAAGAGCTTTTTGTATACTATAAGTACTAAGCTAGCTTCTAATAGCTACCTTATAGTAAATTAATATAGTATACCTATTAGTAGTGTTTTTATTATAGGTAGAGAGCAATCTACTAGAGCAAGACTAGCATATAACTAACTAAGTTCCTGCTATAGTTAGGCTATCTCTTCTAAGAGATTATAGTAGGATAGCTCTAAATTAGATCTATTGTTAGTAGTAGACAGTTGTGCTAATACAAGGCCTTAGGGGCGTCTAGCTCCTAATTACTTCTAAGACTAAGTAGTAAGTTCTAATAGATTTTCTAATATTAGAGTTGTATTTAAATTATATAGGTTGTTAATAGTCTCTAAGTATCTACCTTAGCACAATCTAATAGAGCTTTTCTAAACTTAATTCTAGAGTAGTAAGTTATAAGAAGTTCTAAATCTATAGGTTTTAGTTATTAAGAGATCTCTAGTATTCTAATTATTATAGTAATAATTTAAAGATATATTTAGTTTAGGTATAATACTCTAGCTGCGCTGATATAAATAACTAAATAAAACTATAGCAATATTATTATAAAGCTATTACTAGCTAGAACAAGTTTTAAAGTATAATATAATAATATAAGATACTAAAAAAGTCTGAAAGGTATAGGTATTTACTATAAAGTATATAAAAGTACTAAGATAAACTTAGGCTAGTAAATATGTACAGAGTACTTAGTAGTAAGTAGAGGTAGATTTAGAGTTGCACAGACCTAAAGGTAGTAGTAGAGTAAAGGTTGTATAGACTAGAGGTAAGAGTTAAGTAAGAGTACTTCTAGTGTAAGTAGAAGTAGAAGTTAAGTTGCACAGACTTAGGTTAGAGTTAGGTTTAGAGTACTTAGTAAGGTTATATTTATGCTAATATAAATAGAGTATAGTAGCTTAACTTTATTTCTTAATTTAAAATAGTTATATAATTTTATTATTAAGTTTAGTAATTTTAGTTTAGATTTTCTATATATTAAATAACTAGTTAGTATAGTTATTAATAATAGCTACTTTTTATATTGCATAGGCTTTACTTTTTTCTATAGCTGCTGTTCTCTTTATAAGAAAGTAGATAGGCTAACCTCTTTAATATCTTTATCTGTTTTGCTTTTAATATTAATTCTAATCTTATCTACTAGCCTAACACAGGCAGGCAACTTAAGAAGATTATCTACCTTATTATAAGGTAAGGTGTTGTTTTTTACTATAGCTTCTAAGAATATTAAATCCTTTAGAACTATAATCTCTTAGATAGCTTAGGTAGAAAGTCTGTACTTCTAATCTCTAAGCACGTCTCTAGTAGTATTAAATACTTACTCTACTCTTACTTGTAAGATAAGTACTACTAGAATATCTTTTATAACTTGTGCAAGATAAAGATAAAAAGCTTTGTTTAACTTTTACTACTTTAAGATATTAAAGCTGTTGCCTAATAAAATACAGAGTGTACTTAGATAGAACTCTCTTTTAAATCTAGTTAGGCCTATATTCTTATCTATATTAAAAGTTAAACTTTAACTATATATAGAAAAGCTTGCTAACTGTAATTAAATTAGTGTAGCTAGCTTACAAAACTATTTACTTTCTAACAATTACCTTAAAATAGTGTTAGAGACTAGGCTATTACCCCTAGTCTTAGTACTATTATAGCAGTCTAGATAGTCTAAAAATTCTTAATAGTAAGTATACTTATTATAAATTTCTTATAACTTATTCTAGATCTTGTTAGTATATAGCTGTAATAACAAACTATAATAATAGTACTTTATAAGTAGTTAGCTTTTATATAGAGCCTAGAATTATTGCGTAATTAAAAAAAAAACTCTAATCTCTACTTATTTTTATATAGTATTTTAACAACTTTGCACAACCTTTATCTACTATAGCCTAAACAATATCTAGCTACTTGTTGCTATTAATACTGTTAATATCTTTTCTAAGCTTGCTAGTTATATCTTCTAAGAAATTAAAAAAGTATCTATATATAAGCTAGATATATAGAATATAAAGCTTATACTTTTTACTTATATAGCCTATTACTACTTTAAAGTTCTTTAGTATGTATATAATTACCTAGAGATAGTGCTACTTAGATGCTTTAAAGTAGAGTTTTTTAAGGTCTTTAAAATCTACCTTAGCAGTATCTTAATTAGCCCTAAAACCTGTACCTTTTAGCTAGATTTCTTGCTTAAGCTATTTCTTAATATATAGCTAAAGCTTAACTACGTGTTTATATATATTATATATAGAATTCTACCTTGTTTTTACGTTCTAAATAACTAATAAGCGTTTGCTTGCTAGTAGGTTCTGCTAGGTTGCTAAACACCTCTTAAATTGTTAAAGCAATAGATTAATTACAATAATAATAGCCTATAGCTATGTCTTTATAAGTATATAATAAATATCTATAATAAAAGAAAGTTTACCTTATATAGAGAATTAGAGACTAATATATCTGTTTAAATATTTTAAATATAGTAAGATTGTAGTATTTCTCTTTATTTTATTTCTAGAGAAGCTAATAGCTTTAGATAGAATATAATATCCTAAACAATAAGATTAATTACGTGTACAAAGTAAGAGATAGTATTTTCTCTAGAGCTCTATATATAACTTTCTTTAGCTAGAAGAGCTTTAACTAACTATAATAAAGTACTATTATTACTTATATTATTATATATAATACTAAGTAATCTTTTTATAGTACTTGTACTTTAAAAGACTTATATAACTTTCTTAGCTATAGATATTCTAGTATACCTTCTTTGTATAGAGATAAAATCTAGTAGCACTTCTTAAAACTTCTACTTGTTATTAATATAGTATTCTTTAATTGCTAGGAAGCTTAGGTAATTACTAGAAGTCTAGGCATTAAGTGCAATAGATAGCTTTGTATATTTACTTAGGTCTTAGAGCTGTGCTGCTTTAGTGTCTTTAAATTAATATTTAAATAACGTACTAAATTTATAATAGCTAGTTAATAAAGCCTTAGGCTAAAGAAAGCATATAAACTATTAAAATAATAGCTGCTTAACTATTTAGAATAACTAATTATTGTTAATAATAAGCTGTATAATTTTCTTTTTAAAAGTAAGTATTAAGTATACTAGATATAGAATAGTAGCCTGCTAAGATTATTATTATTATAGCATAGTAGATAGCTAGCTATATAAAGGTATTTTAATTTACAAATAGGTTTAAGACTTTAGGTAATTTAGTATATACTTAGTTCTAATACTTTTTACTATTAGGTGTTATAATACATATCTATAGTTAAGGCAATATAGATATAGATAGCTAGTAAGAGCGTAGGTAGCTTCTCTAAATTAAGTCTAGACATATCTAGTATAAGAAGCAGAACCTTATTATAGATATAGCACAATAGGATCTCTAGCCTAAGCTATAGTACTCTACTATCTATCTTATATAATTAGTATTGCCTTACTCTCTTTACTTTTCTAGAGACTTTGCCGTAGTTACTTTAGTAAGTAAATTAATTACTAGGTTCTACTTTTTATAGTCTAGAGTGCAATTATTTTAAAGCTCTTAAGATCTTATAGTATGCTAGATACTCTATTAGGCTTGTTGCTAGCTAGAAGTAAGAGTATAGCTGTAATAATTAAACGTAATAATTAATTGCAATATAATATTTTAGTAGAAAAAAAAATAGTATAGACAGGTTTAAAGAATATTACTAAAAGAAAATCTATAGATAATATATTTAATATTCCTAGCATCTTTACTTTATTAATTTCTAAATATTATTCTTATAACAAGTTAAGTATAATTAAAGTTTAGGTAAAATTATTAAGGTCTAAGCTGTTTTAATTAGTTGTAATAATCTACTAAGAAGCTAGCACACAAGACAGCTTGTATCTACTAATTATTATTGCTATTATTACTTTTATCTTCTTTATTACTAGCTAAGTCTTCTAAATTGCTAAAACTCTTAAAATTAGTTTTCTCTTCTTCTATAAGAGCTTGCTAATACTAGTTATCTGTCTTATACTTATTTAGTATAGCTGCAAAGTACACTTCTAGCTTAATACTATTATCTTTAAGTTCTTCTTTGTACTTATTACTATTATAACTCTTAATATAAGAGTTGTCTGTAGTTAGAAGAAGGCTGCTATTGCTTAGATTAGCTAGGTAATTATTAGGCTTATACTGCCTAGTACTATTAGTAAATATATGTAATAATTAGATATAATAACTTACTTCTACTTATTATCTTAGTATATAGCTAGACTCTTTAGTAAAAGCTTATTATAAAACTTAACCTACTTTTTTTTCTTAATATTAGAGTTAAAGGTATTAGTTTTTAGCTTCTTAAGACTCTTTTTATACTCTTTTTAGAGAATAATTTTAAGGGCACTACTAGCACGAAACAGGTGTTTAGCTACTTAGCTAGTACCTAACTCCTCTTTTTTTTTTAATACTACTGTTAACCTTAGAGATAGATATTAAATAGTTACGTATATTAATCTTATAATTAATAGTATCTTATTTTTTATAGGTAGTACTAAGCTTATCTTTAAGCTATTCTACTATATTTAATTAGAATAAATATATAATAACAAGATGTAATAACTAACTACTTTTATAAATATTATAGTAAGTCTAGTTAAGATCTTTCTTAGCTTATTACTAGATCTTAGTCTTTTGTTTAGTAGTGCTAGCTATATAAGTTACTACTATTTTTAGTTTTTTAAGAAGCTAATATTTCTATACATAGTTAGTATTATAAGCTTTACTAATAGCTGCTTCTTTTTTATTGTAAAGTAAAGCTCTAGTTCTCTGCTAGATTACGTAGGTAGAATTACTAAGCTAGCCTTTAAAAAAGAACGTTAAATTAGTAGAGTAGCCTTTTTTAGATCTACTTTAGCTGCGCTAATTAAGAACGTAGCAAATCTTAGCCTCTTAAGTTCTAAAGCCTTATTATAATTAGCTTTAGCAATATAATAAGTAGCTATAATAATTATATTAATAAGACTGTTCTATTCTTCTAGTTTAAAGCAATCTAGAATATACAAACTACTAGCAAAAGTAAGTAGCTTAAGCTTATCTTCTTACTTAATATAAAGCTGTTAGACATCTTTTATAAAGTCTATAGCTATAATAATAGTGTACAAAATTATATATAAGTATAGTAGTTGTTATAGTTAGGTTACTAACTAGTTACTAGTTTACAGCTTTGTTTTTTTAAGCTAAGTAGCCTATATACTGCAAGCAAATAAAAATATGCCTAAATTATAAGACTTCTATGCTTATAGTTTGTATATCTATGCTGTAAAATATTAGATTAACTAGAAAATAGTATTATTAAAAAGCGCGTCTTGTGTTTAATAATATAGTAATTTATTACAGTTATTTATTACAGTAATAGCTAGCAAGTTAGCTATAAAGCTATCTCTACTTGCAGATTTTCTAAGCTAGGCTGTACTCTACCTGCTCTACTATCTAATAATTATTAACTCTAGCTGTATATTTAGAGAACTTACTTAATTAAAGTTAGATCTATCTTAAAACAAGCTTATTTAAAAGTACTTAGTTAGTTATATATATAGAAATAATTATTATAGTTAGTTATTATAGATATAGCTGTACACTAAGCTGCAGAGCTATAAAGCGTAACAAACTTACTATAACTATAGAATATTTATAAAATATCTATTTGTCTACTTATATCTACTATTTACTTACTACTTACAACCTATCTATTACTCTATATAACTACTACTATACTGCTAAAGTTTAAGAATATTAAGAACAAAGCTAGTATATAGAGTATTACTTAGGAGCTAAAAGCTAAGCCTCTTACTATAAAAGCTGCCTACAAATTGCTTTTATTTACTAAACTTGCTTATAAGTATTAGTACTATAAGCCTAGTAGTAGGTTATTATAAGCTATTATTATAGAACAATTTTAATTCTCTATAGCTATTACTTTCTGCAAAATCTATTACTACTAGAAGAGTAGTAAACTTTTTCTTTGCAAGCTGCTATTTACGCACCTTGTTTGCAAAATTATATAGTATATCTAGGTAATAAGCAATGTGTATTTCTAACACTCTATAATTAAAGCTATTTAAAAAGTAAGTAAAGCTTTCTTAGTAGAATATTTTAAAAGTATATATATTTGTAAATACAATTTAATATAGGTTTTAATATTATTAGATCTTAACCTAAACGCTATATTTATAAAAAGAGTTACTATTTAGAAGAAAGATTCTAAGCTAGCTCTTTAATACTATAATAAGCTTAGTGCTTTTAGTAGTAGTAAAACGTTGTCTAGCTAATTAGTATATATATTTATATTCTAACTCTAATTCTCTAAGTATGTCTATAGAAAGTAATTTTAAACTCTTCTTAAACTAATAGTTATATAATATAATAATTTACTGTAATAATAATTCTCTATAATCCTAATATCTAATAGAGTTATTTTCTAAAAAAATAATAGATTTAGAATATTATAAATCTTTTTTATATATAGTTAGAGTTAGCAAAGCTAATTTTTAGTATATTTTTTAGCAACCTTAACCTAACTTCTACTCTAAGTAGAGACAACTTAACTTCTATCTACTTAGTATTAACTTAGCACAGGTAGGTATTAAGTAGAAGTTAGGTACTGTTACGTGCTACTCTAACCCCTACTTAACCTCTACCTATTTACTAGCCTAGATAAACTATAAGACAAGATCTCTATTCTTATAGGTCTTATATAAAAAGATACTTTAAAACTATCTATCTAAACTCTAAAAAAGCTCTTTCTTTTATACCTAGGAGCTTAAAGTTAACTGTACTAAAAGACAAGAAGAAGAAGTAGGAAAAAAGTCTTAATTAGAAGGTTATTAGTATAAGTATAATATAGGCTTAGAGTATAAGCCTAGTTTTATATAATCTATACCTTTTCTTTATACGTATACTTTGTTAGCTTCTATTCTACTAGCTACTTTCTAATAATATCTATTGTCTTATAGAAGTTAGATAGTATATAATTATTGTATACTACCTTAATAATAAAGTATTACTAGAGTCTACTAGCTTAGAAGAATATCTACACTTTAACTTTTTTATATAGTATAACGTCTAAACTACTCTTAGCTGTCTAGTATATATTATTATAGTACTCTTATATTCTAATCTTATTTATAGTATAAAAGCTATAGTTGCTAGTAATTCTATATTAATAGACGTCTAACAGCTTGCCTAGCTGCTTAATAAGCAGCCCTAACAGCGTAGGTAGCTTAACATCTTACAGTGTAGCAATCTTCTATTACTAGCAATGCTCTATAATTAATTTCCTCTCTTTACTTACTATACTATACTAGTTATATAGATAAATATTAATATTTTATATACCTATAGTATACTTCTTATAGCTTAGTACCTAATAGTACTAGAGATAGTAGAAGTACTTTTATATATTATTAATTATTATTTTACTTATATATAGTTACTTATAGTAATATATCAGAGTTAATATTATAAGTAGCTATATATTCTAGTAGAACTCTATTACTTAGTAAGTTAACTCTAAGAAACTCTAAGATAACTCTAAGATAACTCTAAGATAACTCTAAGATAACTCTAAGATAACTCTAAGATAACTCTAAGATATTTCTAAGTATAGTAATATAAGCTAAGAAATATAGAAATAAAAGTTATAGTATAATAACATAGAATATTTCTAGTAATTTTTATATAGAGTAAATCTTATAAGCAGTGTAGCTTAGAGGTATAATTAAGAGTTAAAGACTATAATATTTACTTTCTATAGTAGATTTAATTTAGTTCTATAACTCTAATACTATACCTATTTTAGTAATAATTATATAACAACACAAGATGTTAGAAGAGTCTAAATTGTATAGGTTTCTACTATAAGGTGTATAGAAGCACTAAGATAAACTATAGGACTAGATCTCTATTTTTATAAGTCTTATATAAAAGAATACTTTAAAACTATCTTTTTAAACTCTGTAAAGGCTTTTCTTTTTATACTTAGAAGCTTAGAGAAGACTATACTAAAGAGTAGTTAGAAGACAGATCTAAGTTAATTAGTTGTTAGGTAATGTAAAGTAGGCTTAAAGAACTAATCTTGTTCTTATATTACCTCTCTTTTTATAAGCAGATTGTCTCTAATTCTGTAAAATTATAAGAAAAATTCTTATAGTATAAAGGTTTAGACTTTTAAAAAGTATAAAATATATTTAACTTTTATTTATCTTAAGACTCTAGTCTTTTTTTACTATTGTTAACTTCTATTTAGGTTTTACTGCACAACCTATGTTAGCTACTCTATACTTATCTGTCTTAGGCAAGCTTTCTAGTAATAATAACTAAGTAAGTTAGATTGTTACTAGGCTTATAGCTATTATAAGAGCCTATACTATAACAAGGTTGCTTTTACTAAAGTTATAGTAACTATAGAAATATGTTTAATTTACTTCTTAATTAGGTTAAATTGCTTACAGCGTGCTTTTTAAGTAAATAACACATACTCTGCTTATTTTTATTCTCTAACAGATACTAATTCTTACTACAAGTACTTTAAATAAAAACTCTATCTAATTACTACTAACTATTATTTAGCTTGTTTTTAAGTTACTATACTAATACTTATCTCTTTTAGTACTTTTATAGTAGCTTATTAAATTATCTACCTTTATTTAATTTAAGCCTTTGTACAAGAGAACGCAGTAGTATATACCTTTAATAAGGCGTTGTTATTAAAGTGTGCTTATTACACACTTTAGAATAAGAACTATTATTAAGTTTAATTACTATTACTCTCTTTCTATTAGTTCTTAGGCTAACTTTTAAATAAGTGCTAATTTATATTAAACTTAAGTACAACACTTTTTAGACTAACCTTATTATATAAAAAGAAGCTATAGTAGAGAAAAGTAAAGAGTTAAGAGAGCTAGAAGTAGTAGCTATATAGGCTGTCTATAAGACTACTTAGAATAACCTCTGTTAGTTAGTCTATGCCTTAGCAAGTATAGTACAGGTAGCAACTATATAGCTTAAAGAAGTATTAGCTACTAATATACTACTTTATTAGTACTATATCTAGCCTATTACTAATTAGGCCTTAATAAAGGTAATAAAAGTACTTACTATATAGGTAAAGTCTCTGCGTAATAAAGTAGCAGAGCTAAGGCAGGCAGTAGTGTCTCTATAGGCTCTAGTAGTTAAGGCTCTATAGCAGAGTACTAAGGGCAAGAGTTCTAAGTAAACTATACCTAAGAAGTCTTAGCTTTCTTTAGATACTCTTATAGTAGATGCTAAGAAAGAGATAAGCAACGTTAGTAAGGCTCTAGCTTAATTACTACCTATATAGTAAGGTAGATATTTTCTTTTATTACTTAGCTAGGTTAGTAGAGGTTTAGAGTAGTCTAGATTTTCTTTATTCTTTAAATTTATAACGTGCTTACTTAAACTATTACTAGCTATTTTCTTTCTAGAATTTAATTTAATTTAGTAACTGCTTTAAGAGACCTAGTAATTAAAAATATATATTATAAAATACTCTTAGCTTATAAAGAGTATTTATAAAGTCTTTTACTAGGTACTAGATAAAGTTAGAGTTATATACTACCTAGCTTACATAGTACTTTAAATATTATTAGAAAAGCTTACTTACTAGTATTTTATATACTTTTTATTCTTTAACTTTTTAGATTAGAATACCTAAGAGTTTTAGAGCTTCTTATCTAGGTAAAAGGTCTACTAAGTCTTTGCAGAGTATATCTAGAGCAAAGACGTTATAAATTTATAAACTAGAAAGAAGTTTTAAATACTATAAATAACTAACTTACTTAAGAACTTTAAACAGACCTTCTTATAGATTAGATAGCTTTTAGCTAAGACGCTTAATAGCTAAGTTCTTAGTTAATAAGTATACCTTATTACCTACTACCTAGTTAACTAGACTGCAGTGCTTGTCCTTAGTAGCTCTTATTTGCAGCTGCGCCTTTTCTATATTCTCTTTAGCTACCTTCTAAGCTTAGTATATACAGGTTGCTAGAGTAAGTATATTCTAGTAGTTTAGGTTATTATAAGAAGTTATACCTATATTAGGTCTGTTTTATTACTAGCTCTATCTTAGTTTACTTCTAAACAATACTTAATAGAGAGTTATTCTAATACTAGAATAAGGTAAAGTAAGCTATACATAGTTAATAAGTAGAAGTAATTTAGACTAGTTATCTTAATTATATATTATAAATAGTTATAGCTACTAGTTAATATACTTATTTATAATCTTTATTTAGCTATTAGTTTCCTTATAGTAGGTAGTAGAAAGCTTAACTTTAATACTAATAATCTAATAAAACTTAGACTAGAAATAAGATACGAACTAGAGTCTATAATTAAATACTATTAATTTAAGAGTATAACTAAAACAATAGACCTATTA
>JAFISE010000203.1:0-50381 GCA_022560025.1 Stagonosporopsis chrysanthemi
CTCTTTAGAAGTAGAATTTATATAGATTTAGTTAAAAGCTAATTAAATATTAAACTTTATAAATCTCTTTACTTAAGATAGTTAAGCAAGTAGCTTATCTATATAGAGTATTAAATAAAAGTCTTTACAAGTTAAATTATTTAATTTATAATAGTCTAGATAGATATACAGGCTTTTATTTAGTTTTTATATACACAGTATAGGTAATATAAATAGGCTTTAGCTATATTTAATCTAACTATAGTATAGCTATTCTTATATAAACTTCTTAGTAGCTTTAAGTTCTTCTAAGTTCTATTTATACAAGAAAGAGTAATAGTTTAGTAAGAGTTCTTCTAAAACAATCTTGTAGTTATAAAGGCAATATTCTAGAAGGCTTTTAGCTTCTGCCTTACTAAATATATTAGTTTACTAAGAGTATTAAGCTAGTAAGTATTCTTAGATTAGTTAAGTATTATTAGAGTTGTCTTAGTTTACTTCTTCTTTATAATACAATTTATCTTATATAAATTAGTTGTAAAGAACTTGTTTTATAGTTTCTTTATTAAGTAGTAGAAAGTATTAGCTAAGAGTATAGTAATAGTAGTAACCTTAGTTAGACTAGTTACAAAGGTGTTTACTACTTTATTAAGTAGTACTAAAGGTTGTAAACAAAACTTAAGCAACTTTAATATACTTCTTATATATTAAATAGTTATACTAGAGCTATATTATTACTAATACTTTTTTTATTTTTATAGAGTATTTTTTACTTTATATCTTATTAAGCTTTGCCTTTTCTAAGAGGTTATTACAAACTTATTAATAGAAGTAGTACAGAATTATATAATTAAGAGTATTTAGTAGGCTATATTAACGTAGACTTATTAATATTAAGTTGTAGCTTAAAACACTTTAACTACTTAATTCTAATAATACAGTCTTGTAGTTTAAAGTCTAGAATAATAAAAAAGTAGTTATATACCTTCTAGCTATTAACTATAAGGTGTAATTATTTGTACTAGGTTATAAGAGAAGTAATTTAATCTTAGAACTCTTTAACTTAAACTAAGAAGAGTACTTTTTAGATAGCTTACAAAGAGAAGTAAAAATAGAATATCTAATATTAGAGTTTAAAAACAAAGATTCTTAGGCACTAGTGTAAACTAAGTAGTAAAGTTAAACACTAAGCCCTTAGTTATAAAGAATTATAAAGGTAAAGAAATAAAGACTACTAAACAAATAAGATAGTAAGAGATTAGATAGATTGTATTAGTTTAGGCTTAGGTAAGATAATCCTTCTAGGCAGAACTGTTTTCTATAGAGATTATATTAGTCTTATTAAAGTCTTCTTTAGTATTAATAAAGTCTTCTAATTATACCTTAATTTTACGTATATAGAGTACTATACAATTCTTAGTAAAGTCTTCTAGCTTTTTATAGTTATAGCAAGCTTTTAAAGTTATAGCTTTTATAAGTATAAGTATGTTAGGAAGTTAGTAGAGTGTAAAGATACTTTAGGCAAAGTAAGTAGATTAGCTTACAAAGAAGTAACTTTATTAACCTATTATAACAGAGCTTTGTTTTGTATCTAACTAGTAAGTTCTTATTAATCTTAAAAGTTATAAAACAGTATAAGTTAGTATAGTAGAGTTGTTCTTTCTTTCTATATTGTAGGTAGTTAGGTATTCTACTATTTAAGAAAAAGAATTATACTATTACTGCTTAAAGCTTAGATTAAGTACTTAAATACTTAAGGAGATCTTAGTCTATATATAGTAAAACTATTTTAATTAAAGTACCTTTTCTTTAATAGCTACACTAAGAAAGCAGCTCTTAAAAGTAGAGAAAGCTTCTAATTTCTCTATTTAAAGTTAATTAAAGGCTGCTTAGCTTTCTACCTGTATATTCCTAGTAACAAAGTATGTCTTAAAGAGTATAATTATCTCTTTTACAGTATAAAAATAGTCTTACTTGTTATTAGAAAAGTACTAAGGTTCTAAGTATTTTTTAGCTAATCTAAAGGTATAACCTTAGACAAAGGCTATAAGCGTACATACACTCTAATAATAGTCTGTATTAATATTAAGTTAGTCTAAAATAGAGGTATACTATTATTAATAAGTAAAGTTACTTCTATCTATAAGAACCTTAATATTAAAAGTCTTTTTATAAAGCTTCTTATATACTATAAGTACTTAGCTAACTTCTAATAGCTGCCTTATAGTAGATTAATATACTATACCTATTAGTAGTGTTTCTATTATAAGTAGAGTGTAAGAACAAGCCTAGTTCTTTAAGCTTATATTTTACTACCTAACAACCACCTAACTTAGATCTGTCTTTTAACTGCTCCTTAGTATAGTCTTCTCTAAGCTCCTAGGTGTAAGAAGAGAAGCCTCTATAGAGTTTAGATAGATAGTTTTAAAGTATTCTTTAGTACAAGACCTATAGGAATAGAGATCTAGTCTTGTAGTTTATTCTAGTACTTTTATACACCTTATAGTAAATACCTATACAATTTAGACCTCTTTAGTATTCTGTATTATTATATTATACTTTAAAACTTATTCTAGCTAGTAATAGCTTTATAATAATATTACTATAGTTTATTTAGTTATTTATATAAGTGTAGCTAAAGTATTATGCCTAAACTAAATAAGTCTTTAAATTATTTATATAATAGTTAGGATACTAAAGATCTCTTAATAACTAAAGTCTATAGGTTTAGAACTGCTTATAACTTACTGCTTTAGGATTAACTTTAGAAAAGCTGTATTAGATTCTGCTAAGATAGACACTTAGAGACTATTAATAACCTACTTAATTTAAATACAACCTTAATATTAGGTACTACTATAAGACCTACTACTTAGTCCTAGAACTAATTAGAGGCTAGACACTTTTAAGGCCTTATATTAGTATAACTGTCTTCTACTAACAACAGATCTAATTTAGAGCTATCTTACTATAATCTCTTAGAAGAGATAGCCTAACTGCAGTAAGAACTTGCTTAGTTACGTGCTAGTCTTACTCTAGCAGATTGCCCCCTACTTACAATAGAAACACTACTAATAAGTGTACTGTATTAATCTACTATAAAGTAGCTATCTAAAGCTAGCTTAGTACTTATAGTACACAAGAAGCTCTTTAAAAAGACTTCTAATATTAAGGTTCTTACTAATAGAAGTAACTCTACTTTTTAGTAATAGTATACCTTTATTTAAGACTAACTTAATATTAATACAGACTACTATTAGAGTGTATATATATATATAGCTCTTGTCTAAGGTTATATATCTAGATTAGCTAAAGAATACTTAGAACCTTAGTACTTTTCTAACAATAAGACAGATTACTTTTATACTACAAAAGAGATAATTACGCTTCTTAAGATATACTTTGTTACTAGAAACAAGCAGGCAGAAAGCTAAGCAGCCTTTAATTAACTTTAAATAGAGAAATTAGAAGCTTTCTCTACTTTTAAGAGCTACTTTCTTAGTGCAGCTATTAAAAGAAAAGTACTCTAATTAGAATAGTTTTACTATATATAGACTAAGATCTCTTTAAGTATTTAAGTACCTAATCTAGGCTTTAAGTAGCAATAGTATAATTCTTTCTCTTAAATAGTAGAATACCTAACTACCTATAATATAGAAAAGAAGAACAACTTTACTATACTAACTTATACTGTTTTGTAACCTCTAAGATTAACAAAAACATCTTAGTTAGATATAAAACAAAGCTCTGTTATAACAAGTTAATAAGATTGCTTTTCTTCTAGCTAATCTACTTACTTTACTTAGAGTACTCTTGCACCTTGCTAACTCTCTAATATACCTGTACCTATAAAGAATATAACTCTAAGAGCTTGCTATAACTATAAGAAGCTAGAACACTTTACTAATGATTATCTAGTACTCTGCGTACATAAAATTAAAGTAGAATAAAAAGACTTTATTAATACTAAAGAAGACTTTAACAAGACTAATATAATCTCTATAGAAAACAGTTCTGCCTAAGAAGATTATCTTACCTAGGCCTAAACTAATATAATCTATCTAATCTCTTACTGTCTTATTTATTTAGCAGATCTTATTTCTTTACTTCTACTATTCTTTATAACTAAGAGCTTAGTATTTAACTCTACTTTTTAGTTAACACTAGTGCCTAAGGATTTTTGTTTTTAAACTCTAATATTGTATATTCTATCTTTACTTTACTTTATAAACTTATCTAAAAACTACACTTCTTAGTTTAGATTAAAGGTTTCTAAGATTAAATTACTTTTCTTATAACCTAGTATATATAGTCATACCTTATAGTTAATAGCTAGAAAGTATATAACTGCTTTTTTATTATTATAGACTTTAGATTACAAGACTATATTATTAGAATTAAGTAGCTAAAGTATTTTAAGCTATAACTTAATATAGATAAGTCTTAGTTAATATAGCCTACTAAATACTCTTAATTATACAATCCTGTGCTGCTCTTATTAATAACTTTGCAACAACTCCTTAGAAAAGGCAAAGCCTAACAAGACGCAGAGTAACAAGATACTTTATAGAAATAAAAAGAGTATTAGTAACAATACAGCCTTAGTATAACTATTTAATATATAAAAAGTATATTAAGGTTACTTAAGTTTTCTTTATAACTTTTAGTACTACTTAACAAAGTAGTAAATACTTTTATAACTAGTCTATCTTAGGTAACTACTATTACTATACTCTTAGCTAATACTTTTTACTTTTTAATAAAGAAACTATAAAACAAGTTCTTTATAACTAATCTATGTAAGATAAATTGTATTATAAAAGAAAAGTATAACTAAGACAACTTTAATAATACTTAACTAATCTAAGAATACTTACTAGCTTAATACTCTTAGTATGCTAATATATTTAGTAAAGTAGAAGCTAAAAGCCTTCTAGAACACTACTTCTATTACTATAGAATTATTTTAAAAGAACTCTTACTAAACTATTACTTTTTTCTGTATAAATAAAACTTAAAAGAACTTAAAGCTACTAAGAAGTTTATATAAAAATAGCTGCGCTACAGTTAGATTAAATACAGCTAAAGCCTATTTATATTACTTACACTATATATACAAAAACTAAATAAAAGCCTGTATATCTATATAGACTATTACAAATTAAATAATCTAACTTGTAAAGACTTTTATTTAATACTCTGTATAGACAAGTTACTTGCTTAACTATCTAAGACAAAGATATTTACTAAGTTTAATATTTAGTTAGCTTTTAACTAAATCTATATAGATTCTGCCTTTAAAAAGTATACTATGTTCTAGACATATTATAGTATATACAAGTATAAAGTCTTACTATTTAGTTTATATAATAGCTTTGCTGCGTACTAATACTATATAAATAATATTCTAATTAAATACTTAGATAGCTTTTGTATTACTTACTTAGATAATATCTTTATCTACTTTAAAGATATTTAGACTTACTAGATATATATTAAAAAAGTTCTAGAATATCTTTACTCTATATACTTATAAGTTAATGTTAAGAAAAGTAAATTCTATATAAATTACACTTAGTACCTTAAGTATATCTTAATAAACAAAGGTATTAAGGTAGATTCTAAGAAAGTACAAGTCTTAGTAGACTAGAAGCTACTTACAACTATAATAAGTATAAAAGTATTCTTAAGCTTTACTAGTTTTTATTAACAATTTATACCTAAGTTCTTTTTAGTAGTAAAACTTTTAATTATATTATAAAGTTTATTAAATACCTTTAAATAGACTTTAAACTACTAGGCTAGCTTTAAGAAGCTTAAACAGAGCTTATTAGCTATCTTAACTCTGTGCTACTTTAACTTAGACCTTAAGACAAAGCTTAAGACTAATATATTAGATAGAGTAGTAGCTAGTGTTACGTCTTAGAAATATACAGTCAACTGCTAGTACTTTATAGTATTTTATAGCTATTCTCTATTAGGTTTAGAGCTTAACTAAGAGATCTATAATAAAAAGCTCTTTACTATCTTCTAAGCTTTTAATAAGTAGAGAGTAGAGCTAACATCTATACTAAATTAGATCTTAGTCTACTTAAACTACTGTTTTCTAGAATATTTTATAACTACTAAAGTCTTAAATACTTAATAAGCTAAGTAAGCAGAGGTATTTGCTCTGTTTAACTTTTAAATCAAGTACACTCTAAGAAAGAATAATAAGAAAGTAGATATCTTTAGCTAAAAAGAGCAAGACTTAGCTAACCTTAAGTTATCTTAAAAAGATAATTGCTCTTAGGTAATATTAAGTCTCTAACAACTTTACAACTATATTAACTTTAATCTTGCCTAAGTCTATTTTTTATATTCTTTAGTATACACTATCTACACCTTGCAGCTAGAAATATAGTTATATTTCTTAGAACTAATTAAAGCTATACTGTAATAAAATTACTAGGCTTTTAAAAAAAAGTAAAAATCTCTAGCTTCTAGCTATTAGATTTATAATAGTCTACTTTTATATTAAGATTAGTTATATATAGTCTTAGACTCTTTGTTATATATACGCCTTATCTAGGAAGCCTATAACTAAGTATCTACTGCTTACCTAAGTGTAAAGAAAACCTACTAGCTACTATTCTAACAGTATTACTAGCAAGGTATAAGCGCTAGCTGCAAACAACATAAGTAAACCTATATCTTTTGTTACTACAGGTATTTAAAGCAGACTTAACTCTATAAGTATATATACCTGCTACTTATCTTTAATTAACCTATATAGTACCTATATATAGATTTTAAAGATTTTTTAAAGAATAAAGCTAGATATAATTAGATACTTATTATCATTAACTATTTAATAAAATAAGTAATTACTATTCTATACTATAAGACAACAACTATATAAAAAATAGCTTCTTTGTTTATTTAATAAGTCTATTGTTTTAGATATACTCTTAAGTTAATAGTATCTAATTATAAACCTTAGTTTATATTCTATTTCTAGTCTAAGGTTTGTAAGATTATTAGTGTTAAAGTTAAGCTTTCTACTACTTACTATAAGAAAACTAACAGCTAAACAGAGATTATAAACAAGTATATTAACTAGTAGCTATAACTATTTATTATATACTATTAAGATAACTAGTCTAAATTACTGCTGTTTATTAACTATATACAGCTTATTTTACTTTATTCTAGTATTAAAATAACTCTCTATTAAGTATTGTTTAGAAACAAACCTAGACAGAGCTAGTAGTAGAATAGACATGATATAGATATAACTCCTTATAACAACTTAAACTACTAAGATATACTTGCTCTAGTAACCTGTATATACTAAGCTTAGAAGGTAGCTAAAGAGAATATAGAAAAAGCGCAGCTGTAAATAAAAGCTACTAAGGACAAGTACTACAGTCTAGTTAACTAGGCAGTAGGTAACAAAGTATACTTGTTAACTAAGAACTTAGCTATTAAGCGTCTTAGCTAAAAGCTATCTAACCTATAGAAAGGTCTATTTAAAGTTCTTAAGCAAGTTAGTTATTTATAGTAATTAAAACTTTTTTTAGTTTACAAATTTACAATATCTTTACTCTAGATATACTCTACAAAGACTAAGTAGACTCTTTGCCTATATAAAAAGCTCTAAAACTCTTAGGTATCTTAATTTAAAGAGTTAAAGAATAGAAAGTATAAGAGATACTTGCAAGTAAGCTAGTTTAATAATACTTAAAGTACTGTATAAGTTAGCTAAGACACAACTCTAACTTTACTTAGTACTTAGTAGAAAACTTTAAAAACACTCTTTACAAGCTAAGAGTATTTTAAAATATATATTTTTAATTACTAAGTCTTCTAAAGTAGTTACTAAATTAGATAAAATTTTAAAAAAAAAACAGCAAGTAACAGTTTAAGTAAGCACGTTATAAATTTAAAAGACAAAGAAAATTTAGACTACTTTAAACTCTTACTAACCTAGCTAAGTAATAGAGAAAAACGCTAACTCTACTATATATATAGTAATTAAGCTAGAGCCTTACTAACGTTGCTTATTTCTTTTTTAGTGTCTACTAAGAGAGTATCTAAATTAGCTAATACTTTTTTAAGTACTAACTTCTTTAAGTTCTTACTCTTAGTGCTCTGCTAAAGAGCCTTAACTACTAGAGCCTGTAGAGATACTACTACTTACCTTAGCTCTGCTACTTTATTGTACAAGGACTTTACCTGCGTAATAAGTGCTTTTATTACTTCTACTAAGGCCTAGTTAGATATAAGCTGTATATAGTACTAGTAAAGCAATATATTAGTAGTAAATACCTTTTTAAGCTGTACAGTTGCTACTTGTATAATACTTGCTAAGGTATAAGCAGACTAACAGAGGTTATCTTAAGTAGTCTTATAAACAGCTTATACAGCTACTACCTCTAGCTTCTTTAACTCTTTACTTTTCTCTACTATAGCTTCTTTCTACACAATAAAGTTGCTTTAAAAAGTATTATACTTAGGTTTAATATAAATTAGTACTTATTTAAAAGTTAGCCTAAAGACTAAGAAAAAAAAGTAATAGTAATTAAATTAGATAATACTTCTTGTTTTAAAGTGTATAATAAGCACACTTTAATAACAATACTTTGTTAAAGGTGTATACTACTATATTCTTCTATATAAAGGCTTAAATTAAACAAAGGTAGATAACTTAATAGGCTACTATAAGAGCGCTAAGAAAGACAGGTATTAGTATAGTAACTAAAAAACAAGCCTAGCAATAGTTAGTAGCAATTAGATAAAGTTATTTAAAGTACTTATAGCAAGAATTAGTATCTGTTAGAGAATAAAAACTAGCAGAGCACATATTATTTACTTAAGAAGTATACTGTAAGTAATTTAACTTAATTAAGAAGTAGATTAAATATATTTCTATAGTTACTATAACTTTAGTAAAAGCTACCTTGTTATAGTATAGGCTCTTACAACAGCTATAAGCCTAGTAATAATCTAATTTGCCTAGTTATTATTACTAAAGAGCTTGCCTAGAATAGATAAGTACAAAGTAGCTAATATAGCTTGTGCAGTAAAACCTAAATAGAGGTTAATAATAGTAAAGAAAGACTAGAGTCTTAAGACAAATAAAAGTTAGATAGGTTTTATACCTTCTTAAAGTTTAAACCTTTATAGTATAAGAATTTTTCTTATAATTTTGCAGAATTAGAGACAATCTACTTATAAGAAGAGAAGTAATACAAGAATAAGCCTAGTTCTTTTAAGCTTACCTTATACTACTTAACAACTACTTAACTTAAATCTGTCTTACAACTACTTCTTAGTACAGTCTTTTCTAAGCTTCTAGGTATAAGAAGAGAAGTCTCTACAGAGTTTAGATAGATAGTTTTAAAGTATTCTTTTATACAAGACCTATAGAAATAGAGATCTAGTCTTATAGTTTATCTTAGTGCTTCTATACACCTTATAGCAGATACCTATGCAATTTAGACTCTTTTAGTATTCTGCGTTGTTGTACTATTATATTAGATTTTCTTCTATAATAGCTCTAGGATTTTGCTCTAGATAAACACTATTATAAACTTGTAGTCTTCTGTGCTATTATTAAACTTAAAGAAGCTACGTAGTAGTAAGAACTTTCTTTAGCTAAGTAGTATAAAGAACAAGTTTATAGAGTCTTCTTTCTTCTACTTAATTTTAAAAAACTTCTAGTAGTTTTTATAATAAGTAAAGATAGAATCTTAGACTAGCTGTTTCTTTACTAAGCAGAGCTTAGCCTATATCTAGATTAATCTCTTAGTAATCTATTATTAGATTAGTTCTCTATAAGTACTAAACTGTATAGTACCTATAATCTAGTAGGTATAGGTAACAAGGTTCTCTAGCACTTAAGTATACTAAAACACTGTCTTAATATCTTTTGCCTACTAGTTAATCTACTAGAGAGTTAGAGACGTTTTCTCTGTACCTAGCTTTAGCTTTAGCTAGACGTTGTTTAATATATGTATAAGCTGCCTAGCCTTATTAAAGGCTAGCTAGCTATAGCTCAGAGTCTGCCTGCCCTAAGCTTCTTTTATTATTGCTACTACGCAATTAAGTTACTTCTATTACAGCTTAATCTTAGCAATTAGTATATTACAAAGCTCTGCTTCCTCTAGAGTATCTAGTCTTTTTGCAACTATTACCTAGAGACTTGCTACTTCTTTCTAGCTCTTGCGCCTCTTTAGGTGTACTAAGAGCGTTGTTGCTCTTATATTAATAGGCGTAAAATTTCTATTACCTAATACGTTTGCTAAGGTGTTATCTTTATAATTAGTATTGTTGCAACGTGTTTCTAGAGTTGTTCTAAGGTTGTTAAAGAGTGCGTCTTCTGCGCTCTGTGTTGCACTCTAGAGAGTACAATGTCTTCTAGCTATTATTAACACGTAGCTAGTAATCTACTCTAAGTTGCAAGTTAACTGCCTCTTTTAAAAAGAAATAAAAAAGATTTAAATTATAGGTTTACTATAAGTATTACTATAAGTAGGCAATTAGACTTAAAGTAGATAGAATAGCTTTAAAGCTAAGTTAAGATTGTATCTAGATATTAGATAAATCTTTAAAGTGTAAGCTTCTAGATTTAATAGAAGTATATATATAGAAAGCCTGTGCGCAGCCTAGCTCTTAGCCTAGGTGTGCCTAAGGTAGAGCTAAGAAGTATTAGAGAGAGATCCTATAACAAGTTTGCACAATAGTAGAGGCAAAGTTATATATTATAGCGTATAAAGGTATTATATAACGCGCAGTAAGTAGATTTATATACTTTACAAGGTCTAATTCTTGTTATAAGGTAAGCTTCTACTACTACTTATTAGTAACTTTTTAAAGAACCTAATTGTGTTAATAGATGCGCAACAATATAGAGCAATTAACACTATGTTTTTTTGCAATCTAAGTGTATACAAGTTTGTTGTTAGGCTTTAAATTATAAATCTCTGCAATAGCATTATTAATTCCTAGCATATTATTACGCGTCAAAATAGGTGCGTTGTTTGGTTATGCCGTGCATTGGTTGAATCTGTGCATTGCGCGCACAGACACAGTATCTCTACTTGCCGGCAGCAAATTTTGCTCCTTCAGGTATATTTTGGAGGCAAGATGACGATTGCACCACACACAGGAGGATCCCGTAGTTCTCAGCCGTTGATCAGGTGGAATCTGATCACAGCCGGCTGTCGAGCGATATCCGTGCGAGCGGATGCATACTAGTACTGTAACCACCTGGCATAGATCACATGATATTCTATTGTAGCAGGCACTGCCCGGTGTGGGCAAGTGCACTTACCTCTGAGCTGAGGGCTCCTGTAGACGAACATCAGAACATCACAACACGAGAACAGATAGCAATACAAGCGTTGACCCGCAGCACCCACTTGACACTGCTTACGCAGTTACAAGTACAGCCAAGCGGATAGGAATGTCGTCCAGGCCTGTCTTCTCAGGCAGCGGCAGCGCGTCCATGTAGGCGCGAAGTAAGAGCGTCTTGCCACTACCATTTCTTACGATGGCAGTCAAACTTGTTCCGCCTATTCCAGTCCGGATCTCAAAAGCAGGCTCCAGATTTCGGAGGAACGCAACCATCTTGGCCGCGGTCCTGTGCTCTTGTCGTGTTAGCTCCGGGTTTTGGTGGAGATCTTTGTAGAACGCATCGTATTTTGGCATATCCAATCCCCGATCACGAACGAGCGTCTGCCAAAGTGTGTCAGCCATTTCGTGGCCCTTAATTCCGCGAATACTGCTTTGAGAATTGTCTCACGATCCCCAGGTACAATCAAGGCCCTCAAAACGGGCCAAGAATTGTGAATATATGAAGAGCAAGTCAAATCAGTAAAGGTGAAAGGATCAGTGTTTAGAAATATGCAGAGATAGATCCGTGTTGAGCAGTTGTTAGGATAGCAGTAACATAGGCTTATTCTTATCTTCTCTACTTTTCATGCTCGCTGAATAGACACACTGTAACTGTTTCCAGTTTTGACGACGTTGGTGCTGGTAGTCTGTCCAGGAGCCAATCTAGCTGACGCCAGAATCTTGCCGCTGCTTGAAACCTGGAAGTTCCAATCATTGCTGCCAGGGGCGGAGCTAAAGAACCCAAACTTGTAAATGCCGTTTCCTTGGTTTGTCGCCTGGAATTGTGCGCCAATGCCACCGCCAATAAACGAG
Organism: Stagonosporopsis chrysanthemi; assembly: GCA_022560025.1. NCBI lineage: Eukaryota > Fungi > Ascomycota > Dothideomycetes > Pleosporales > Didymellaceae > Stagonosporopsis > Stagonosporopsis chrysanthemi. Next base: position 12,172 of record JAFISE010000203.1, read on the forward strand.
GTCTCAGGCCAATCGAAGGTCATATCGTAGCCGCAACAAGCCTGGCGAGGCTCGAGAGCAGCAGTAGTGTCATCCTGGCGAGGCTTAAGAGCGACAGTAGTGTCAAGCGACTCGGTACGGACAGCCAGAGAGGTCTCGTCAACTGGCACGATAGCTGGGAGAGCGGCCGCAAGGGTGATGAAGCTGACAACGATGATTGAAGAACGCATGATTGGTGCTCTGTAATACAGGCTTAGGTCGTATGCACAAAACAACGTAAATTGAAAGGGTTCTTGAAGGTGTGAGCACAGAAGTTATCTTGTTGGCCTTTATAACAGACGATTTGGCCAACTGCTTGGCCTGATTATCCTTTCGCTGGTGGGTAGCTTGATCGCTGTCAAGCTTGGGAACCCTTTAGGAATGCAACTCCGTGCGTAATCTAAAAGTGTGATAGATTAGGAAGGTTAATAACGCGCCCTAGTGATGTAGGATTGGTGAGGGGTGTCTTGCAGGCATATTTTGAAGCGACGCAACATGGCTAGTGATCCTGCGTGTGCAATATTTCGTAATCGAAAGAATTATTGCGCTGGTTCGAGCAGGTGCACTGTCATGGCAGGTGTTATCTATGGCACAACGTCGGCGCCAAGTGCCCTGGATCAATTTGCCGGAGGCTTCTGGCCATAGGAAATCCTCCTCTCCCCGCACGCCCGCCACTGCTTCGCGCGTTACGCCAACATTGCAGCAGCTCAACGGCCAAAGGCTCATCTCTAACGAGAGCATTGATCTACTTGGCTTTCTATACACTTAGATTGTTAACATTAAAGACAAAACTGCTGCACGACGCGCAGTTGAGCTTCAAGCTAGCATATTCGTCGACGCAGGTGCCTCGGTGATCGCCAGTCGACCTTTCGCGAACTGGAAAGCATCGCGTCACGCTCTTGCCCACGACCTGGTCACCCGGCCTAACTCATTCTCACCAGCAACGAGTCTGCCAGCGCTCCAGCAGCCTTCGCCAGCTCCACGTCGGGTTGTACAGCCCGGTCCCTTCATTCAGCTACCAAAGACGAGATCCAACTACAATATTCAGCGTGAGGGAGAGGTCCGAATTCCTACAGGTTATTGGCACCCTAGAGGTATACGAGCCGACGTGGCCGGCACGACCGGCCCCTACCGCACCCAGGAGCTTCCGAGCAGCCTCTTGGCATTTTGGAAGGAGTTCAAAGGATCTAACTAGAGCCTAATTAGGGATAGAACGAGTGGAATTGCAGCTAGACAATGGCTGTGCGTTCTAACCAAAATACATTAATATTAACATTAAATACTAGTAACTGTAGTTGCTGTTAAGGTGCTCTAATTAAGCTCTTATTTGTACGGGGTTTGGTGTTGTAGAAAAGTCAGATTTGAGGTCAAACGAGCTGCAGACAACCCTGTTGCTTGACTATGTTCAGGACTTACAGCTGCAAGTTGAGAGCTTTAAAAGTAACATGTATGCTCAACTTTGTATAATATAGTAAGGCAGTTACGAGAGCAGTAGTTTGACATTTTTGGCTTAGCTAGTTCATCCCTACTAGGGCTGCAGCGTGCCAACTTCCTAGTGGCTGCTCGGAAGCTCCTGGGTGCGGTATATTGGTACTCCCCAACCCCACGCCTCACCGCCACCAGGCCCAAATTTCACCGCAGAAGAACCTATCACTTTCGCAGACTCCAAGATCGACGACAATGAATGATATTAACACGAGCTTGATAGGTTCCAGCAACCTGATTTTTTGAAATCACGAGGCTCACGTAGATGCACCATGGGGGCACAGAACGCTCAATACGCTGACTGACGAGCGAGGCTGACTGATGACGTGGCTTCGTAGCCTCGTTTTACTTGACCCAGCAGTGTCAACGTTGTCGCAGCAAGTACTCACGTTATCTCTTTCAGCGCGGTTCACCCCCGCTAAGAAGGGAACTGCTACTGAGCCTCTTATCAGTCACACCGGGACCCATGCTGCGCTGTCAGAGTCATGCTGCTCCAATTCAGGCACCTGTAACAATACCAGGAACAAGTATGCCTTTGCAGAGGACGAAGGCTATGCTTGATAGATAGGGGGTGCGGTTTTGCTTGTTCAGCGAGACTTGTGATTGCGTTCCGCTGGACTGCGTCGAAAGCTGAGGTTGCTCTGCCACAGCTGCTGCAACGAATCATGTATTACAGCAAGCCTTGCATGCGAGCAAGTGATATTTAATGTTAAGATGCATCAAATACATTGTCAGTACAGGATTCAGTTGTATCTTCATAATAGGTTTAGGCGTTTGAGCGTTGGTGCACATTAAGTAAATTTAGTAAAACTTGCAAAGCCAGGAATCTAGAGAAGCATTCTGTTCAATGTAGGTTTACTCACAATAAAATTCGTCAACTTTGGTGTTCCCAGCCAAGTGCCTTTTTAATGTTGTTTCCAGAATACAACGCTATTCTCCGTAATCTCGCGCGGAAGTTTGCACTATCTGCTTTGGGGCGACAACTATAGGTGTAGCCAGAACGGACGGAATAGCTGCACAAAATACTCTAAAAGTTGAGGTTGAGCTGAAGCATAACGCCACACTACAGTTCTGATCGTTTCAAACATCGAGAAGAGCCTCGCAGATTGCCCTAGGTACTAGGCGAAGTACGAGCTGCGCCTTGCTCTTCTCTAGCTCTAGTCTATTATCTAAAGCAAGGTACTAGATCAAGAGAACAGACAGGTTAGTTCTCTTGATAGTAGGGGAATAAGAATAAATATAAAGTACTGTGGCGGCCCTTGCTGTTTCGTTTGTAGAGTTAGTGCCACATGTACTATTTACCCTGAGTACTCTTGCAACTGTGTGTATGAGTCTACAAGGCTGTAAGGAGAAAGAGCGTGGTTTGAACGTGCTAGCACAGTCCAGGGCCGCAGATCCCTATTAAGAGCCCTGATAACTAGAAATAAAACGCGTGTGACATAAAAAAGGTTGTGGCGCGAACACTACTGGAGAGAGCCTTAGTTTAGCACTTTGAAGAGCTTCTGTATTCTGTACCTTTAATTGCTTCGACAATAGGTTCATCGAGCCGCCAACGCGGCAGTAGCTGACTCTAGTAGAACTGCTTTCTATAGCTCTGGCAGCAGCTCACACAAGCCGCTCTGGCTTCTCTGCGCAGTCGTTGCTAAGAACTTTGCATGATCTTCAGATCGCTCTGACTCAACATCGATGATGATTCAAAATTCTTAAAGCATTGGCGGAAGACACTGCAGCACTTATAGTAGCGAGTAGGGGCCGAGAGATTCTCGGTAGTGAACACAGATAGCAGATATATTAAGCTGTTCCGACTGATTTGGAGGGATATTATATACGTCAGGAAAGACGTAAGACTGTTTTCAAAAAAAAAAAAACTACATCCCTGTGCAGTTGCAAGGTGTGTAGAGATGTGAGCGACATAAGGCTTCAAAGCTGATTGCGAGGGATCAAATGAATGTCGTTGTCGTCTTTTTCGTCTTGCCCAGCGTAGTCCCATTTAAGAACCTTGAGGGAAGAGCATTTGTTCAAAAAAAAAAGTTAAGGGATGCTTTCAGAGCTTGAGTTTGCGCACCAGCTGTAATCGCGCACCTTGAGAGTTTTAAGAGAAGGAAAGTCAAATCACCCGAGCAAGGAGTTGACTTTGGTCCTAGTATCAAAGCCTGCTTCAAGCTGAAGATGCTCAAGGCTAAGTGTAGCATCCATCTCTAGATGCTATACACCGAACTGGGCAATGTTTTCAGATTGCCGGACCAAGCTGTTGCTCAAAACTATGGTTAAGACGATGCTGTCTCCGGGATGCGCGATCAACTCTAGGCTCTCAAGTTGATTCAATGCGGTAAATGAGCTCGCGGACAGGTGGCACACCAGGTAACGGACCCGCTGAGCTGCAATGATAATGCCAGCGACCATTGTTGTATCTATTGTTGTATCGATAGCGCGTGTCTAATCGTCTTGAATAGGTCCAGCAATGTATCTGCGCCATTTGTACAGCTCGTTCAGCGGAGGCTTGTTAGGATCTCCTTTAGTGACCGGGTGATGCGAGAGAGATCCTGTTCGGGGACGCCCTCGAAGGTGTTTGACTTAGGCACCCCTTTTCCAATGTTGATTATCGCAGAAGATTTTGATGAGAATGTGTCGCGAGATTCCCTCAGGATACCACACTGGTAATTTGGTCCTGGCGCCCAGGTCCTTGGCGATGTTGGTGTTGGTGTTGGTACGCATCATGCTCTTTGTTTCGGCCGTCTCGAGCTGATTGTGACCATATGACGTACTTCTGTAGGTAGATCGAGAAAAGACTGTGCGCTGCTGTCCTGTTGGCGAGTGCGAGCTCGTCTTGTCTTAAGTATAGAATAGGAGAAAACGATTGTAGAATCATGCAGTTAGATTAAGTAAGGGTTACAATTTTCTAAAAGAGTATGGTTTTCGAATATGAGATATTCTATGTTACTTCACCTAAGTAAACTATAGAGCTGTAGTTAGCCGAGGTTCTCTAGCTACTTTATCCTTAACAAGAAGGAACAAAAGCCTACAACTGCTATATTTAATATAATATAGCAAGTATTCTCTATTTAACAATGGTGTTCTCTTGCTAAGGACGTGTTTTGAACTAAAGCCTGACCGCTTACTGTCATTCGCTGGATCTTTATAACAGCATCATCCCTTCCTGCACTCTCTTCAGCCTCTTTCCTCAGGTCTGGCTTGCCGAGCGACATCGCTTTCCCGACCCGCCTCTATCTCTCCCGTCCATTTTCAGACTTCACTGGCCGCAATAAACATATCCTTAGAGGTATGCAGCCCACATTCAGCACATCAGTAGGTATAGTAGCGCGCAACTCGCCAGGTGGCCCATCACGGAAATTTGCGTTGGCTTCCATGCCCGTCGTGAAAGCACTCCGACCATCGATGGTACACTGAATATGACGAGTCATCAGGTTGATGTAGTACCCCGATCGTGAATCAGTGAGCCAGTTCAAGAACATGTGAGCATCTTCGAGCGAAGATTCCCGGTGGTGGTATCCCTAGCAAAGCCGTAACGGGAAGAAGTTGCTCAAGCAGCCTGCGCGCAGGTATCAAGAGAGCAGGATTGAGTGCCAACTTTAAGTCGAATGCCTCGTTGTAGTTCGCTTCCACCATGTCTTTGTAGAGTTGTGCCCACAGATTAGCTGTAAATTCGTATCCACTCAGGATGCAGCTAGCAAGAAATCTGCGACGCGGCCCGTCCTGTTCTTCATCCGATCTTGAAGACGATATATATGCATCTAACAAATGCCCGCGTGTGGTGGATGTGGTCATGATTGTGTCCGCGAAGATCAAACGGGTGCTAGATGTATCCAAGTCTAGTCCACCAATCCGCTTGTTGGGTTGCGGCAGCAATACCATGTATAGCTCGATCTCCTCCATGGAGACGCGATGAATGCCATGTAGACCTCCGAGCTTGAATCTCGCAATGGTTACGCCCTCTACTGCGTGGTTCTGGCTGAGCCAGCTCGGTTCACCATTGAGCGTTGACACGGCGCCACTGTTGAACATGTTGAGAGGACGGGCTTCTCCCGCTGCAAGTGCCAACAAGGCGCCAGTGTACGGTACTTCATCCGTGGTTCTCAGAGCCTGTCCTCGCCAGGCAATTCCAAGACCGCACATGTTGATCATGATGCTGACCCTCTCGCGAGCAACCTTTGCTCAACACACCGTTGTGTCTTGCCATGAGGCTACTTTGCCAACCAGGTTCACGATCTCCGAGCTCAATGGGTATGAGCAGATCCCGACCTGGAAATTCGTACGGAAAGATACTCATGATATTTCTCATTAATCTCCACTGGAGCTTGACGGTCGACCCTTTGGGTCCGTTCAAGATGAATGTGGCTTGGTGAATGTAGTAGCTTTGTCTGTCCGTCGACTGAGGTTCGTTGACGTTAAACTCATGGAAGCACCATGCACGCTCCCACCATCGAGCAGCACCAACTTTGCGAATGAAGCTCTGGATCACAGGGACATCTTCAACTGGCGGAGTCCAGAATCGATCATATGGGGTTTTGTGAATATCGTACACGTCGCTCTCAGCAAGCGCAGCCTCTGCTTTGTCCAGATACACATCTTCCATCAAGACAAGCATGCGCAGGCAAGATCTGTAGATGACGTCCATCGCCGCGACCGACTTCTGCTTATCAATCGCTGAGGTCTGGTCAATACAGAGTTGGTCTATCCAGACTCCTACACGAGGGTGGTTTTTCTCCTTGAGCATAGCATGCACGAACGGTTGCTCACGGGCCAATCGCCCTGTCTCTCGTATCCTTCCGGCAACAAGTCTTCCGATCGCCAGCAGTAGGACATCGCCATGTACTGTCGCACGGTAGGGTCAGTCTTCTTGCATGATGACAATGCGCTGTTAGGATAAATAAGACGAAACGGCGGGTTTAGTATGGTCAACTCCGAGCGTGGCTTGAACATCGATCTGGTAGCAGGATCCTGTGAAGCAAGATTTTGCATTACTAACGACGCTTCCTGCTGACTTTGCGTAAGCTTCAACAATCTATACTCGAAGATTTAGCACTTACTATCCGTGCTGAGAGTTAGTGTTACGATCCTAAGGAACACTAAACAGCTTCTAACAATTATGTAACGGTGTAGAGAGAGAGGAGGACTGCGCTTCATTGATTATTGACGTGGGCTGAGCTGCTTATATGCCTGCCCATACACAAGCTATCCTAACTCGTACCAGAGTAGGCCTGGGCAGAGCCCAACCGTTACAAATTATAAGTTAATACGGCACAGTCGGCCTACATAAGCAGGAGTATTACAAGTAAGCAAACAAACACTAGAGTTAGTAGTAAGCACTCTATAATTATAGATATTACGTAACACAATTAGTCTAAGTATAATTAGTTTAATTAGTACTTAGTGCAATTAGTATATTTAGCACTACTAATATTAGAACCTAGCCTAAGCTGCTAAGCTAAACAGGTACTAAAAAGGTTAACAGTACTTATAGACTATAAGTACAGGCTTAGAATAGTACTATATTATTAGCTAGGCCTAATAACTAAGTACTATATATATTTCTTTAGTATAACTGTTAGCCCCCTAGGTTTATACAGGCTGTAAGGCTAAACAGCAGGGCTTACTATAAAGGCTAGAAGCTTGCTGCCTTGTTCTTGCTTAGTAGTAAACAGTCTACTATCTATTTATTAAACCTGTATCTAATCTCTATATATTATACTACTTATTACCTTAATACTTTACTCTTCTCTATACCTCTAGACTACAGGTTCTAATATTCTATTTACTCTTATATAAAAGAGTACTTTGTTAGAATTTAACTATAAGTTCTTGTGCAAGCCTAACTATAAAAGACTTAACTCTAGAGTCTCTAGAAAGACAGTCTTAAAAGCTTTAGAGCTAAACCTCTAGACAGACAGTAGTAAAAGCCTTAAGAGAGAGCTTATAATCTTCTATATAAATAAATCCTAACTAACTAGCTAGTTTAGTTTTAAACTATTTATAAGTAGGTAGAGTAGTAATAAACGCTCTATAGGAGCCTATAATAGACTAAGAGAAGCTAGTTCTTAACAAGCTAGACCTTAAACTGCAAGAGCTAGAAGTATAGTATAAATAAGCTGCAAAGCAGCTTAAAGTAGTATAACTTAGAAAGTTACAAGCTAGATTTATAGTAGGTAACTTAACTATACTTAATATAATCTATAACAGTCTTATAGTAACTATTATAGTGCTAGTAGTACTAACTACTAGCTTTTCTTAACCTAAGCCTTTAAATATATTTTTAAAATATAATAGAGTAGACTATAATTATAAAAAGTACAACTATAAAAAGTACTTTTATAAGCTATTAGCTAACTTCTTATAGAAAACAGAAAAGGTTAATTTTAGTAAATAATATATTCTAGAGGCAATAAAAACTCTCTAGAAGGTATACAAAGTAGATTAATAAAGAATCTTTACTCTTTAGAAACCTACCTAAGAAGCTATAAAAGTAGTTATACTAAGCTTACTAAAAGCTCTCTCTTAGCAAAGATAGCAAGTATATAAAGCTTTAAATAAGGCATGTATACTTTCTTATAGTACTTTAACTAAGCTAGTAAATAGGTAGAAGTTAAGTAGAGATTAAAGTAGCACGTAATATTACCTAACCTCTACTTAACCTCTACCTACACTAAGTTAATACTAAGTAGGTAAGAGTTAAGTTGTCTTTACTTATAGTTAGAGTAAGGTAAAAGTTATACTAATATTGTAGAAGATTTTATCTTGTAGCAAGAGAGCTAATTATTACTGCCTATTATTACACACTGTAGTAAGCTTACTCTAACAGAGTTATTCTATAGTAAGATAAGCTATTTATTACAACTTAAAATTACGTACTCTAGTAGGTACTCTTAACCTAACTCTAACTTAAGTCTATACAACTTAACTTCTATCTCTACTTATACTAGAAGTACTCTTACTTAACTTCTACTTCTAACCTATGCAACTCTAACCTAACTACTACTTTAAAGTCTATACAACTCTGTTACAATTTAGAGTCTTTCTTACTTTACGTGCAGGTGTACCTTACTTCTAGTAAGACAAAGCTGCTTCTTTTATACTAGCGCTGTTTACAGCTACTTATATATACATACTATTTATAGCTTTGTATAATACAACCTTAGTTTAATCTTTAAATCTTTTTATACTGCTTGCACTTACTATAATAGTTATAAGTCTAGCTGCAACCTAGGATTGTTCTTACTTATTACTACGTCTACTATAACACACCTATTACTATATTTATTTACAATACCTATTAACTAGATCTCTGCTTAGATCTATTTAAACACAACTACAGCTTCTACTATAGCTACTAAGTCTAATCTTACTGTAACGTGTATTATAGTTATACTAAATATACCTAACAACTAGTTTACCTAGTTATTTATTTACTAAGACATTGCTAACTACTACAGTCTCTAGAATTATATTAATCCTAATATAGCTAGAAAGCTACTCTCTAAGCTAGTAGAAGCTACTAAGCCTTAACTTATTAATTACAAGGCTAGAGCTATTAGGCTCTTTAATCTAACTGTAAACAACTAAGAGTTGTACTAATAGGAATACAATTAATAAAAGTGCTGCTGCTCTAAGTACTATACCTAGAAGAAAGCCTTAGTTAATCTAAATATAGATTTTAGTAAGTTAATTACTATATACTATATATACCTAATTAAAGATTATAAGATACTTTATAACTAACTAGTTGCTTTTAAGAAGTTCCTTTGCCTAACAGACGCAACTTGCTACTACAAGCTTACTAATAAATACTATGCTCTTAAGACTACTCTATAAGCTTTAAAGAAAGTTAAGTAATAGCTAGCTAACTAGACATATATTATAGCTTAAGGCAAGGCTATTAGCTTACCGGAGACTAATAGTAATTAACTACAAGAAGACTTTCTAATTACCTACAAAGTACTTAATTAAGAGTATGCTACGTTCTACCTGTGCCAGATCTTTAAGCACAAAGTACAGGGCACTACTACTAAGATTTTATCTCTAGAGACGTATATTGCTAAGATAACTATATACCTATACTGTACAAAGCCTTAATCTATAGGCTTAGCAGTCTCTACTACTAAGCTTAGAATTACAAAGCTAACTAAGACTTAATTAACTAGTTGCGTTTACTATAACAGTGTACAACTAATACCTACCTGTGTATATAAGAAGTAGTATTATTATACTAACTACTTTATTCTAAACTTATACTACTTAGCACGTTTGAAAACCTATTAGCTTACAGCTAAGGCTGTATACAAGATTAAGGAAGCGTAGAAGGACTCTAAAATTAACACACGTATTAAGACTACTTTTAGAAAGTAAGCAGCCTGCTAGCCTTAGAACGCTAGATTATTACACGTTAATAATAGCAAACTACTTGTTAATACTAACATGTTTGTAATATTAACTAGTCTGTTACTTAAGCCTTTCTATAACAGCTATAACAGCTATAACAGCTATAACAGCTATAACAGCTATAACAGCTATAACAGCTATAACAGCTATAATAGCTATAACAGCTATAACAGCTATAATAATTATAATAGGCATAATTAAGTTAACTACAATAATAAGGTTACTATTGCTGTTAATACTTATACTAAGCCTACAAGGTCTTTTATAACAATAGCTGTTAATAAAACTACTTAGACTAAACTACATAATTAATAGATTGTTAATCTAAGATCTAATACGCACGTTGTTAACACAGAGGCATAGAAAGAATAGAAGAAGATAAGCAATAATTCTAATTATTAAACTCTTAACACTAGCAATAGCTATATTCTTATTATAGCTTAGAGTACAATAGAACTTGTTGCTTATATGCTATATAGACAGCTAAAGCTAAAGCTAACACACGTTGCGTACGTTAAAGGCTTTCTTACTAGTCTCTTAGGACTTGCTTGCTGCTAATTAGAGTTAATCTATTTTAACTCTAGCTGCAACGTCTTATATATAAGTTAACTAACTAATATTATTACACAACCTAAATATAACAGAAGACACTAGCTAATTAATACTAAGCTATTATACTAACTACTTCTATTACTTCTTTACTTATTACTAAGTATATATAGAGTGTTATATTGCTTGTTATATACGCTAAAGCCTGCTAACGTTATTAATTAACACGCTGCTTATTAGTTCTAGAGTTACCTAGAATAAAAGGCTGTTAATTAGCTTAAATTAAATATTACTAGCCTTTAGCTAACTAGAGACTATATACACTGTCTCTTCTAGACATGTATTAAAGCTTAAATAACTTATATTATCTTAAGATACCTAGCTAAGAGCTGTGCACAACAATTATTCTATTAAATTACAATAGATCTTATTTATATTGTCTCTATAAGTAATAAGTATATTAATAGTACTAAGTACGCTCTACACTCTATAGACAAGCACTTTAAATAGCACTAGATAGCTATAATTAAGTAAAAAGACAAGCTAACTTTTACACGCTAGTTTATAGCTTTAATTTGTAAGATCTAGCACATATACAATACTAACGTAGTTACTATTTAATATAATAATAAGAAAGGATTTAGTAATAATCTAATTAATACAACAAAGAAGCTAGGAATACTATACAAGCTAGCTCTACCTAGTATAAAAGAGCTAAATAAACTTTTTAAATACGCAGGCAGAGTCTTTACTTAGTAAGCTTGCGCTATGTATATATATACTAACCTGCCTAAAGATCTGTTATATAAGATATATTACACTACTGCGTATATCTTTAATTATACACCTACTAAAGCACTAGGTTAGAAGACACTGTATAAAGTTATATACAGATAAAAGCTACTTGTTACTTATATAAGACTTATTAGCTGTTGCACTTATATCTATATTTATAACCTAAGAGCTACTAATAAGCTTAAATTGTGCACTTATATTAGCTACCTAGTTAGCTACCAAGGCACTAACATCTTCTATATATACCTGCCTATAAAGAATACTGTTATTGTTATATGTAATATTATATTTAAACTTATACTTTTCTTAAATAGAATAGATAGCTACGCCTCTATACTAGTAATTAAGGAGGTAGTTAAGCTACTTAAATATCTAGAAATGCTATAAGATAATAACATTAGCATTAAAGACCTATTAACTACTTATTAGTATAGCTACTAAACAGCACCTATAACCTTAGCTCTAAGAGCTAGAGGTTTCTAGTTAGGAAGTAAGATAACTAACAACGTACTTAAATATTAACAACAGCTACTAAATCTTAGACTCTTTAAAGAGGACTTAGCCTAGATAGTACCTAAGAGCTATTACTAACAAGGCAAGAAAGCTTTACAAGATATTAATCTTAATCTAGCTAATACTAACCTAATTATCTTAGGTAAATGCAATTAAAAATAAAAAGTTCTAAATAATTTTGCTATCTAGTCCTGTACTACAAGGCTAGGATATAAACCTCTGTTTAATTACTTATAAGCATTCTTAACTAAGATTTACTCTGCTAGGACCTCTACTAAGAAAGTACTACAAATCTATTAATTACAGCTACTGCTTCTACTAAAGTTAGTAAGCTAGCTAGATACACATATATATAGTAGTTAATTTTAACGTACTATAGAGATTAAATAGCAAGATCTATACGCTAAAGGCGTCTTTAAATATACAAAGTAATTAAAGGCTACTGTAGATAGTAAGGTGCTGCTACTAATATAAGTCTTTAATTACAAGACAGATAAAGTTAGATATATCTCTTGCTTTAAGGCTTAACTTATTATTTAAAGAGACTTCTAGGCCCTAATAGATAATATATACGCTGCTATACTTGCTATCTAAAACTTTTACACTCTTATTATAATTACTAACTACTTTACTCTAGAGCTAAAGCAGTATAATATTCTTACTAAATTCTTAAATACTAAGATTAATTACAAGCTATATACTAAAACACCTAAGACTTTCTACTATACTAAAGATAAGATTATACTAGTACTTTGCACTCTATATAGACTTATAGAGTTACTAATCTTATAGTATAATAAGCTATATTAACAGCTTATTAAGCTAGGTCTAAAGCTAGTTAACAGCTTCTTATACCTATATACAAGCTACTAGCTTATCTTGTTTGTTTATATTAATAATATTATTATAGCATTCTACTAATTAAATACTTACCTTTATAGGTTCTTAAAGAAGAATCTTGTAAACCTATATAATAATAAAGCTATAGGAGATCTTACCTAGTTTCTTAGTATTTGTATTGTCTATAATTAAGCTCTGCACAAGACTTAGCTAGTCTAAGACACCTTTATTAAACAAGTTATGCACTTAATTTAATATTAAGACTGTAGGCAAGGCTCTAGACGTCTTACTAACAATAAGCTAGCTACTACAGTTTACTAAAGAGCCTAACACTGCTTAAACTAAGCTCTACTAGCAGTTAGTTAGCTTTCTTATATACATTGCTATCTAAAGAAGGCCTAACATTGCCTGTATACATATTATCTTTGCCTGCTACTTTACTAACTTAGAATAGTCTTACGTCTTAAAGATCTGCTAGACTTAGTGCTACTTACTTAGTACAAAAGCTCTTACTCTTAAGGCTTCTTCTAGCGTGTAGGACATAGCTAAGTATCTCTTTAACAATTTAATATACTGCAATCTTCTCTTCTTTAGATATTCTAATATCTTATATACTAACAAGCCTAAGACTTACTAGAGCTTTTAAGGCTATGCCTTTAAGCTTAGAAGACTTATAATTAACTAGAAATTAACTATCTAGTATATAGTTACTAAATTAACTATAGAGTTAGAACTACTATTACTTTCTCTTACTATATTGTAGACAAAAAAGTAGATACACTTCTTTACTAGCATTAACTTTACACTTTACTATATACTTATAATCTAGTATAATAACTAGCAGACTATTAAGATTGTTACTAAGGAGTATAACAAGCTTTATACAAAGATTAAGTATATTAATATCTACTAGCTCTAGATTTAATAGAAAGTTACTGCCTTATATATTAATATTAAATAAGTACCTACTATTTATAAACTTACTACTAATAGACTTATAAAAACACTACTAAAGTAGAAATTTAAAGAGTTTATCTGCTAACTTAATCTTGTTAATATTAGCAAGTGCCTTAAAGACCTACGTCTAACTAATAGAGATAATCTTAATAGACTCTATATATACTAATTAGCTGTCTTTAACTCTCTGCCTATAACTTAACACTAGCTAGAGAGTATATTATAATTTAGAGTCTCTCTTGCTTTATATACAGGTGTACCTTACCTCTAGTAAGATAAGGCTGCCTTTTTTACTCTAGCGCTGTTTATAGCTACCTATATATATATACTGTTTATAGCTTTATATAATACAACCTTAGTTTAATCTTTAATTCTTTCTACACTGCTTGCACTTACTATAACAGACTCTAACCTTACCTCTACCTACTGCTAGGTACTTTAAACCTATTTACTAGCCTAATTACGCAATACTTACTTAGATAAAGAAGTCTACTAATATTATAGACTGCTAAAGAAATTACCTAAAGCTAGCACAGGATAAAAAACTTATAAAAGAGCAAGATAGGCATAAATAAGATTTAAAAGGTAAGTAGGAGAGTAAAAAGACTCTAAAAAGGCTAAAAGAAGGCAGTCTAAGCTATAACAACCTAAAAAAGGCTAAATAAGCACTGCTAAGGTTAAGGACCTTAGCTCCTTATAATTAAGGGTGTAGAAAAGTTAGATGTTACTAACTAAACTGTCTATATTCTAAAAAGTCTAAGAAACCTGTTAAAAGATTAGACTTAGAAAAAGAAAAGAGGTAAAAGAACTAAAACTCTACTTTCTTGCTAATATCTCTTATATTTAGAAGAGTAAGGACCTTAGTGCTCTTTATACTATACTATACTCTTAACTAGTACACTTACTTACTATTTAAGTAGTTATAGAATTATTAGACGTAATAGAGTGTCTAGTTAATAGAGGTTCTTAGCTAAACCTGCTGTTTGTAATAATAGCAAAGAAGTAAAATTTCTAAGTTAATCTCTTGCTAAAGCTATAAGTAAAAGAGGTAAATAGTAGTAATAAATATATATATTGTACTACTACTGTTATAACTACTATTACTAACTCTAGAGGTAATAAAAGAGCCTAAGAGATAGTATTTATAGTTATAGACTTAAAGAGGTACTAGGTGTATCTTAGTCTGCTTTAGATTAATATATATTAATCTAAACTAAACTATATTATAAGGTAAATACTGTTTAGAAGAAAGAAGACTAAAGAAAAGCCTTCTTTCTAATTAGTTACTACTAAAGATGCTAAAGAGTTTAAGAGCATAATATACAACTCTATAGTAAAGGTGTATATATACTTTATTAACTTTATAAGCTATAGAAGGCTACAGGTAACTATTACTAGGCTAGCAAATAACTCTCCTTATTAGGATCTTAAATTAGCAATATCTCTGTTAGTTTAAAGCTAATTCTAAAGGTTATTAGTTTAATCTATAGCTACAATATAGACCTATATTTTATGTGTAAAAAGTAGATCTAATAGTCTAATAGAAAGAAAGTTATTTAATAACCTAGGCTGTTAAGAGATAGGTCTCTACATTTAGCTCTGATCTAGGATATCTAACTAGCTAAAAGGGCTAGCTAAAGTCTTTGTATTTGTAAAAGATAGACCTAAATTAAGGCTACAATTTAAGCTACTAATTGTCTAAATTAAGCGTAAGCCTATAGAAATATTGCAGATTCTAAGATCTAGATATAGAGATCTATTTGCTAGTCTACTCTAGATTACTTTAGAATCCTTGTAGAAGACTCTCTTATAGTTATACTTGTAATTAAACTTTACTTAAAGCTCTAGTTAGCGCCTAATAAATATACTAGGCTAGTTTAGGCTAATATAGCCTAGATTGCACTTAGTACGCAAATAATTAGCTATATTAGCTGTAGCTAATAGGTAGAGAGTAAATCCTTGCACGTCTAACTTAAGTATATATTTAACAATTACCTACCTCTTATTATTGTCTAGTCCTTGCAAGTTAGGCATTGTATTAGCGCGTAAAGGTTGTCTTGTATATTAATTAGATAGTGTCTTTTAAGAAACGCTATAGATTACTGCAGCATATTACTAGGACAGATTTACGTCTCTTTTAAGAGCTTAAAGTGCAAGCTGTATCTAATATTTGTTTAATACGTCTCTCTAAGCTTGTTAGCAAGGCATTTGTGTAGGTAGAGTAGTTTAGTAGAGTCTTAGCAAAAGTAGGCGACTTGCCTGTGTAGGCAACTCGCCTATAGAGTACGTTATAGTAAGTAAGAATATAACTATCAAAATCTATATCTAACCTAAATAATAATCTTTATTGTTAGATCTTTAACATAATCTTTAATCTACTAAAGCCAACGAGTACATAGAACAGATGCAGTGCAACGATCACTAGCGCTCACGAAGAGGTCACCGTCATTCGGCATAGATTACATGTATGGTGCAGGTGGTGCTGAACATCCCGGAAGGTATACTTACAAGTAGTTCCTCCTCGAGACTGTATCAGCCAACATCTCTCAAAAGTCATCATAAGAGTCAGATTGTTCTTTTTTGTCTTTAAGCTATTCCCAGAATCGTAGCTAGTGCACTGACGAAGGGGAGTAGACCCGACAATGAGATCAAGAATGTACAGCTGAATGAGCTTAGTATAGAAAGATATGACCGGACAAGTAGCTGCTAGCCGTTAAACTTGATCAAACAGGTGTTCTCCTATTCACTCTAGATTAGCTTTTGTGTGACATAAAGACAAGAGTAAACCTACCTTGACAGTGCTAAAGCGCTCCTCATAGAAGATCTCAACACGAGCAGTAATTGCAGGCGTCATGTTTTCGAAGCCGGCACCTATGGATGTGTGATACTTTCGGTAGATCGTAGCAACAAGCGTCGTCATCTCAGCCATAGCTAAACTGTGTCCAGTCAGAGTTTGTACATAATAATCCGAGATGCTATGGACTTACTGCATGCCGATACACATCCTGCCACCGCTCGAAAATGCCCAGAACCATCGATTCAACTCAGTGGCGGAATCTCCCAGCCATCTTTCGGGGTCAAAGGTCCCTGGATCATCGAATGTCGCCGTGTTCCGGTGCACCAACCAAGGCGACATTCCGACAATCGTATCAGGTGGGACAGTGTACCCTGCAACCACGGTAGCGATGTTGGATGAACGGGGCTCAGAGCTTGGCAATGGTGCATATAGCCTGAGAGTTTCCTTGATAACGGCTTGGAGGTATGTGCATCGGTCAGCCGCATCGCATCGGGGATGGCCATGCTCATTAAGTGATGTGTCAGGTATGCGGAGGACTTCGTCTCTCAGCCTTTCCTGGAACCTTTGGTTCTCGGGCAGAGAAAGTGCCCAAAGAAGGAACATAAGAGTGTCGCTGGTGGTATCGATGCCAGCTAGAAAATGGTCTGCGCACTCGGATGCTACTTGCATGTCGTTCAGGCCACCGTCGAGTTCCGATTCGTGGTACTTCCACAAATGAGCAAGAATTGAATCATCGTTCACTGCGAAACGCTCTTCTATCAGCACAATCGGCGCTTAAAATATTGAGAATTATTGGGGAGAGAAGGCTTACCTTCTCCCTGGACTTGGCGATTTGACTTGAACGAGTGGAACGAATCTAGAGCATGCTTTCGAATTGCCGTGTACGTTGTAGGCCGCTGCATAGGAAGGACGTCTTTCACGGCTTGCTCGATGAGCCCTGTTCGCGAATAAAGCCACTTGGTGACAACGGGAATATGAACCCAACACCATGACAGCTTGCGACGTGAGGGATGCATGATGTCGGAGATGAGGGCTCGATCTTCCTGAGAACCAAGCAGAGCAGATGTAGCTCCCGAATTGCCATATATAAAGTGGGTGATGTTGTCCAAAGAATAGTAGTGAAGAGATAAGAAGATATCGCTGGTACGATTCGGCTCGCGTTCGATGATTTCGAGGTACTGACGGGCTTTTTCTTCAATAGCGCTGGTTGTGTGTTTCTGAAGTATTTTAGACTTTGAGTAGGCATGAGAAAGGATCTTTTTGCGTCTGCCGTGTTCTTGCGAAGAATGGAAGGTGAACAAATTTTGTTCGCCATACACATCGAACATGCGGTAAAAGGTCGTCCTGCCAAAGTGGCTGCCAGGCCCGTATATTATCTTGAGCGCGCCAAGACTGTTGAAAGATATCTCATTTGGTCCGATACGAACCGTAGGGCCATATTTGGCGTGCAGCTGAGCTAGCGTCCGTGTGCGGCAGCCTTTCAAGTCTTCGAAAGCGAGACGCCACTTTGTGAAAGCGAAAAACTTTGGCCCAGGCACCCGACTGAGAGGACTCAGAAACAGAACATCCAAGAAAATGACCTTACTGAGGTACGAAATCATGATCGAAACGAGAATTAACAGGGCGGACGACGCCATCTCTGGAGCCTGCTGTGGTTGATAGGTCGGAAGATAAATTCAGTGAAGGGTGAAGTTTGCAGTCGTCTTTGCGAACTACAGGCACAACGCAGCAATAAGATGATCTCAATTTCTAAACATGGTCCCGCTTTAGGTGGACTACGACGTCGGCATCATGCATAGCTCAGATGTCGTGTCAACTACAGGGCGTTACTAGTTACATTCCAGCCCCGCACTTCCCTCCATGTGGGGCGGACCACCATCCGACTTCGGCAGCCCTTCGTATTGCCAGCCTTGGCCTCTGCTAGAGCTGGGTTGAGGTCCAGATGATCTAGCCCAAGTCTTATGAAATGTACAGTTTAAATCTGCTAAACTTTCTCCCTTGTCTTATCAAATCTTTGGGGCTTGTATCAAGCTTGTCGTCCATGCTGGTCCCGCATGCACACGTGCACCTGACGGTCTGAATCAACCAATGATGGCTGCAAACCCTTCAGATCCACTGCTGAAGATAACGCTGTAGAGCTATATATTATGTCACCGAGCCGGCCAATTTGTCTCGGCACAATCATTTCATCTTGCAGACGGTTTAAACTTTAATGATAATCTACTGTATTGTGTGCTCACATCCGATTGAGAGTATTTCTCTGCACCTTCTTAGCAGCTTGTGCGTTGGGCCGATAATTAACGCAGTATCTACAGCGACAACATTTTCGTCGCGTAACAGCAAAATCTCGGCGTGGTGTGCGTTTGATTTTGGCAGAAAAATCTATCGTGGGACTGTCAGGGGCAACGTCGCTAAAGAATTCAGTGCATTGGTACGCAATTTGTATAAGCAATGTAGTAGAGTGTCTTGCAGCTCGGCATCAGGGTTGATCCGTAAGCAACAGACAATGAATAGTCAATCAAGATGCTGCTTGCAGTCAGGCTGACATTGGGATGGATCCATGAATGCTGCAACATCCCATGTCGCAGTGAGTGCAAGCAATGCGGGAAGATTTGAGGATTGAACTGAGGCTGTATTGTGCGACGCTACGAACAGTATGTATACATAGGTAGCTGTAAACAGCGCTAGTGCAGGAGAGGCAGCCTTGTCTTACTAGAGGTGAGGTGCAACTGCACATAAGGCAGGAGATGCCCTTAACTGTAACACCCCCCCTAGCTAGCGTCAAGTTGTAGGCAGGGAGTTAAGGATAGCTAATTAGTGCATATAGAGTCTGTTAAGATTGTCTCTATTAGTTAGACGTAGGTCCTTTAGGCACTTACTAATATTAATAAAGTTAAGTTAGTAGATAAACTCTTTAAATTTCTACTTTAGTAGTGTTTTTATAAGTCTGTTAGCAGGCATACAATTAGTAGGTACTTATTTAGTATTACTACGTAAGGTAGTAACTTCTTATTAAATCTAGAGCTAGTAGATATTAATATACTTAATCTTTATATAAAGCTTCTTATACTTCTTAGTAATAATTCTAATAGTCTGCTAGTTATTACACTAGATTATAAGTATATAATTAAGTATAAGGTTAATACTAGTAAAAAAGTGTATCTACTCTTTTATCTATAATATAGTAAGAGAAAGTAATAGTAGTTCTTACTCTATAGTTAATTTCTAGTTAATTATAAGTCTTCTAAACTTAAAGGCATAGCCTTAAAAGCTTTAGTAAGTCTTAGGCTTATTAGTATATAAGGTAGTAGAAGATCTAAAAAGGAGAAGATTATAGTATATTAGATTGTTAGAGAGATACTTAGCTATGTCCTGCGCACTAGTAGAGGCCTTAAGAGCAAGAGCTTTTATACTAAGTAGGTAGTACTAGGTCTAGCAGATCTTTAAGATAGAAGACTATTCTAGGTTAGTAAAGTAGCAGGCAAAGACAATATATATACAGGCAATATTAGGCCTTCTTTAGATAGCAATGTATATAAGAAAGCTAACTAGCTGCTAGTAGAGCTTAGTTTAAGCAGTGTTAGGCTCTTTAGTAGACTGTAGTAGCTAGCTTATTGTTAGTAAGACGTCTAGAGCCTTGCTTATAGTCTTAATATTAAATTAAGCGTAGACCTTGTTAAAAAAAGCATTTTAGACTAGCTAAGTGTTATATAGAGCTTGATTATAGACAATACAAATACTAAGAAACTAAGTAAAGTCTCTTATAGCTTTAATACTTTATAAGTTTATAAGAGTTTTTTTAAAAGACTTATAAAGGTAAGTATTTAATTAGTAGAACACTATAGTAATATTATTAATATAAGTAAACAAGATACGCTAGCAGCTTATATATAGGCATAGAAAGCTATTAACTAGCTTTAGACCTAGCTTAATAAGCTGTTAACATAGCTTATTATACTATAGAATTAGTATCTTCTTAAGTCTATATAGAGTATAGAGTACTAGTATAACTTTACTTTTAGTATAGTAGAAGGCCTTAGGTATTTTAGTATATAGCTTGTAGTTAATCTTAGTGTTTAGAAATATAGTAAGGACATTGTACTACTTTAGCTCTAGAGTAAAGTAGTTAGTAATTATAATAAGAGCGCAAAAGTTTTAAATAGCAAGTATAGCAGTAGATAAATTATCTATCAAGGCTTAGAAGTCTCTTTAAACAACAAGTTAAGCTCTAAAACAAGAGAAATTTCTATTTTTATCTATCTTGTAATTAAAGACTTATATTAGCAGTAGCACCTTACTGTCTATAGTATCTTATACTCTTTTAAGTGCTTGTCTATAGAGTGTACAGCATACTTACTACTATTATTATACTCTTTACTTACAAAGATAATATAAAATAGATCTATTGCAATTTAATAGAATAATTATTGTGCATAGCTCTTAGCTAGGCGTCTTAAGATAATACAAGTTATTTAAGCTTTAATATATGTCTAGCAAAGACAGTCTATATAGTGTTTAGGTAGTTAAAAGCTAGTAACGTTTAATTTAAGCTAATTAAAAGCCTTCTGTTCTACGTAACTCTAGATCTAATAAGCAGCGTGTTAATTAACAATATTAGTAGGCCTTAACGCATATAACAGGCAATATAACGCTCTAAATATACTTAGTAATAAGTAGAAAAGTAATAGAAGTAGTTAGCACAATAGCTTAGTATTAATTAGCTAGTGTCTTTTATTGTATTTAAGTTATATAATAATGTTAGTTAGTAAACTTATATATAAGACGTTGCAGCTAGACTTAAAGTAGATGAACTTTAATTAGTAGTAAGCAAGTCCTAAGAGACTAGTAAGAAAGCTCTTAACGTAAATAATATGTGTTAGATTTAGCTTTAGCTATCTATATAGCGTATAAGTAACAAGTTCTATTGTACTCTAAGCTATAATAAGAATACAGCTATTGCTAGTGTTAAGAGTTTAATAATTAAGATTATTGCTTGTCTTTTTTTATCTCTTCTATGCCTTTGTGTTAACAACATACGTATTAGATTCTAGATTAACAATCTATCAATTACGTAGTTTAGCCTAAGTAGTTTTATTAACAGCTATTATTATAAGAAATCTTGTAGGCTTAGTATAAGTATTAATAGCAATAACAACCTTATTATTATAGTTAACTTAAGTATGTTTGTTATAACTGTTATAGCTTTTATAGCTATTATAGAAAAGCTTAAGCAATAGACTAGTTAATATTACAAACGTGTTAGTATTAATAGGTAGTTTACTATTATTAATTTACAGCAATCTAGTGTTTTAAGGTTAGCAGGTTAACTATCTTATAACAGTAGCTTTAATACATGTATTAATTTTAGAGTCTTTTTACACTTCTTTAACCTTATATATAGCTATAGCTATAGGCTAATAAGTCTTTAGATATACTAAGTAGCATAGATTTAGAATAAAGTAGTTAGTTTACTAATACTACTTTCTATATACACAGGTAGGTATTAGTTATATACTGTTATAGTAAACGCAACTAGTTAATTAAGTCTTAGTTAGCTTTGTAATTCTAAGCTTAGTAGTAAAGACTACTAAGCCTATAGAGTAAAGCTTTGTACAGCGTAGGTATATAGTTATCTTAGCAACATATGTTTCTAGAAATAAGATCTTAGTAGTAGTGCTCTGTGCTTTATACTTTAACATCTTGTATAAGTAGAATATAGTATACTTTTAATTAAGTGCTTTGTAGGTAATTAGAAAGTCTTCTTATAGTCAATTACTATTAGTCTCTAGTAGGCTAACAGCTTTGCCTTAAGCTATAATATATATCTAGTTAGCTAGCTATTACTTAACCTTCTTTGTATTAGGCTCTAGCTGTTAGACCCTAGCTAGGCTAACAGTAACAATATAGTACTACTCTAAGCCTGTACTTACAGTCTGTAAGTACTGTTGACTTTTTTAGTGCTTGTTTAGCTTAGCAGCTTAGGCTAGGTTCTAACACTTTGCAGCTTGTAGAGTATCTTAAGAACATAGTATTTGTTAGCAAGCTTATAGCAGTAAGTTGCATTTATTAAGCAAA
The DNA here is from genome assembly GCA_022560025.1 of Stagonosporopsis chrysanthemi. Classification (NCBI taxonomy): domain Eukaryota; kingdom Fungi; phylum Ascomycota; class Dothideomycetes; order Pleosporales; family Didymellaceae; genus Stagonosporopsis; species Stagonosporopsis chrysanthemi. The sequence goes on from JAFISE010000203.1 coordinate 34,595, forward strand.
GAAACTTCCTAAGAATAACTAGTTAGTTATAAAGTATCTTATTATCTTTAATTAGGTATATATAGTATATAGTAGTTATCTTGCTAATATCTATGTTTAGATTAGCTAAGGCTTTCTTCTAGGTGCAGTACTTAGAGTAGTAGTACTCCTATTAACTATATTCTTATTGGTACAACTCTTAGTTGTCTGTAGTTAAGTTAAAGTGCCTAATAGCTCTAGCCTTATAATTAATAAGTTAAAGCTTAGTAGCCTCTACTAGCTTAGAGAGTAGCTCTCTAACTACATTAAGATTAATATATTGCTAGAGACTATAATAGTTAGCAACGTCTTAGCAAATAAACAACTAGGTAAACTAGTTGTTAGGTGTGTTTAGTATAACTGTAACACACGTTATAGCAAGATTAGACTTAGTAGCTATAGTAGAGGCTGTAGTTGTGTTTAAATAGATCTAAGCAGAGATCTAGTAAATAGGCGTTGTAAATAAACGCAGTAACAGGTGCGTTGTAGTAGACGCAGTAACAGGTAAGAACAATCCTAGGTTGCAGCCAGGCTTATAACTGTTGCAGTAAGTGCAAGCAGTGCAGGAAGATTTGAGAATTGAACTAAGGTTGTATTGTGCGAAGCTACGAACAGTATGTATACATAGGTGGCTGTAAACAGCGCTAGTGCAGGAGAGGCAGTCTTGTCTTACTAGAGGTGAGGTGTAACTGCACGTGAGGCAGGAGATGTCCTCAACCGCGACATCCCAAGAGCAAAGATCTTCTATTATTGTGCCGGTGCACAAGGCTGCCACGCAGTGGCAGCCGAGATGCTCAGTATATGAGTCATGGGATCAGCTATGGCAGAGTATTTGAGCCGGCTCAGTGCCCATGAGCAGGACCATCATCTATCACACAGCAGTAGCTCACATAGAGAATGACAAGTAACTACTACTACTTTGTACCTATTCTGTGTTTATCTTCTCCTCCCCAAAGATACCTTCTCTATTACGCAGTCCCTCCATAAGCGCCGCCCTACAATAGCAGTGCTGCTAATGTTAACGAGTAACCTACCTGCTCGTGCCTCTATGTCGGCTCAGTATTAGACAGCTGCAGGCTTTTACATGGCGAGAACAGGCTGTTTACGTCTCTCAAGATGTTCTTGTACTTCGAAAGGTCATCGATCATGACGGAATCGGGTCACTACAACTTCTGGTCAAAATAGGCCTTCCGGATTTTCGTACAATATCGGCCGTACAATGCGGGATTTGGTAGCGTAGTAACGAGATGGGAGCCACGATACAAGGAGCGCGTTGAGCGGCTCGTCTACTTGTATTATATCATCATAGCCGTCAACCCGCAGCCTGAGCGGCAGCCCAACACGCTAACTTTGTAAATGATGACAAATTTCGTCTCGTAGAGTGTCCAAATGATACGTGGTTTGTTTGGATTGTGACTGGCGGTTTCCCGAAGTATCATTCCCTTCTGGTCCTGGTACACAACATTGTAGCATGTCTGTGTCCTTAATCCCCCGGATTCTTCCAAGTGTATGTTCCCAAACACCTCTACCACGTGGTAGAGCTCTACTCTTTTCGAGCCAAGGCATGATACTAGCATTCCGATGCATTAGATTAAAAGTTCGGCAGTACTATGTTACTATGGAAGCTTTGGAGGAAATAGAAGCAAGATATCAATTGCACATCATGCTACATGGTCCAAATTGATATATAATTGAGTGTAGAACTCCACTACTACATTAGCAGTCAACCAAAAGAAAAGGAAAAGGTACCTTGCAAAAGGCAAACCTATCATGATCACTTAGATCCTGAAACACGTCACTAGTAGTTATATTTGTAGCACAACGCCGGACCCTTTGTGTCCAGGATCTGTCCAACTGTGATGTCAGGGCGGAATCCATACACGTTGATGTTGGTGTTGAGCGTCAGAGCATGGCCAGAAGCGTCGGTACCGTCGACGCTCGAGATACGCGCGTTGCCCCCGTTATTCTGCCAGATGCGGAAGTTACGGTCGATAAAGCCATGGTGCTGTATGTGTTCAGTGGCAGGTTGTAGACGCAAAGCAGATGACTCACGAGGAAGAAGACAGGATCAGATGGAGAGGCGTAAACGTCAGACATCACAGCGCCGATTCCGTTGTGGCCCCACGCGTGGGCACCGCCTTCAGCGCTTTTAGGGTGTCAGCTACGTTGCAAATTCAAAGCGATGTTAGAGACTCACCATGCAGCCATGTCAGCATAATCGGAACGAGAGTTGCATGCATCCACGATCGCGTTGCCAGTATTGATCGTCTTGGAATTATCATTATTGCGAGCCAAACAATGAGGTTGATTACTGCTTCCCGGTCCATAGACGAGAGCTAGGTTGGCAAATTGCTGACAAGAAGTTAGCATCCCCTGACCTCATCTCAGGCGGGCGGTACTCACTCCATCCGTAACGCAGTTGCCAGCAACGTTGATGCTTCCAAACCACTGCGAACTGAAGATGGATGACGCTGCATAGTTGCCTGCATAGCGTGTTTCGTCAAACCACAGCAGGGGTCCAGTCAACCCGCATTCGTCCCGGAGAAGGGATTCGAAAGTCCATGTGTAGTACCGGTGCCAGAGCAAGAATTTCGCATTTCCATGCACGTTTGGGGTCAGGGTCTGATGAAGGCCGACCAAGTCATCGTAGCGGTTTCTAGAAGCAGAAAATTGGCCGGAAGGAGGCTTGCTCATCAAGCACTTGATGGCGTTGATGTAGCCCTGGCGGTCGTTGTTGGATGCAGAGTCCCACTCTACGCGAACACGAACACTAGAGCAGGTGCCTTGTCTTTTCTCCAAACCGTTGATTGCAGCTTCTATACTCTCGATTGTGTTTGGTAGCGTCGCATTTCCAGGGATTACAAGCGTGGGCAGTTTGTTCTTGGCATCTTGTAGGTCTTCGGGCTTGATGGTGGTGACCGAAGCGTTCGCGCCCGACAGTGCTTCGTCAAGCGTAAGTGGACGCGCATACTTGGGTGTGTTGAAGTGCGAGAGAGGGAGTGCGGTGTGTGATGGGTCAACGGCTCGTGCGAACCAAGGGAGAGATAAGGCGTTGCAGGACGCTGCAAGTGCAGCTGAGGCAAATAGAAGACGCATGGCCAACAGCAACAATGAATTGAGCCGAACGTGTCCAAACAAGACTGGAGGGGCGTACAAGAGTCAAAAGATATGAGCCGATGAGAAAAGCATGTGGATTGATAAAATGCTTAATATGTACAAGCATATGAACTAGGAGAGCCGCTGACGTTAACGACCTGTCGGAACGCGAGCGCAGACGCTTAGCAGGAAGCTTGAATGGTTAAGCTTCTGTCGTACTCGACTAGCGTATTGATTATGGGGTCTAAATCAGGATACGAGTTGACGCGGGCCCTCGGCACATGGAAACGATGGTTGTGGCTTGCGCGGGCTTTGTCTGTCTACCGCTATTCCCGAGGAACTCGCAGTTTCGGGAGATCAAAGGAGACGGGCTGCACTCAGGCCCCCAGGGGTGGACTCATGGATTCATGAGACGGATCTTTCAGAGCATCTTCATACCAGAACTGGTTAGATTGCTTCATTCGCCTACCATAACAATTGTAGCTAATAGCTACTACAAGATTTAGCTCATTGTCGTCTTCTTCTGAGATAAATTGGCTATCGTTCGATGCTCTTGGCTATCCTTCTGAATTTCAAGATTTGTATGCTGTTGCAGAATTAATTCTGGTCTTAGTCTCTGGCTGTCTGGCATTTATCTATTCACGACGAGCACGATCTTGGTTTATCAACCTGTGCTGTAGGTATTAGGCATGTCTCTGCTTGAGATGGCATTCGTCATGAGGCTTCAATCTTCCGTTTTTCGCTACATTTCTCAGTCGACCTGCGGCAGCAGTAACGGGTCGCGCAGCAAACGCTCCATATCCTCGCTGCGCAACGGCAAAGTAACATCTACCCCGTTGTCCGTCCAGCTCCGCGCCACTGTGCTCGAAGGCTGCGTTGGTGGACCATCAACAATGAGTATGCAGCCCTCCAAACACGGCACAGCGCCGTCAGCGTAGCGAATCCGGGAGCCAAAGCCAAAATCGACGTCGTAAATTCCCGCGCGAGCCCATGTAGTCACCAGTGTGTGTCGTTGGCCGAGGAATGCCTGCCAGACGCGCTGTGGGGACTTCTCGTACGCGATGCTGTGCAGATGAGCCGCTAGTCGTTGTGGATCATTGACCGTTGACAGTGTTTGGCGAATACGTTGGGCGATGTCCCCTAAAGCAATTTTTTGTGCAGCTTCCGAGGCAGTCATTTCAATGTTAAGCATCATGACGGGGGATCCTGTGAAGGAATCGTCTAGCTGTAAGGCTGGTCGAAGTCCTAGCGTAAGGTCGCAGTGAACAGGTCCCTGGTCGTTTGACAGACCGCGAGCGCGAACTACACACGACCAGATGTGCGCCAACAGTGCATCGTGTTTGCTGAGCTTGGGATTCGATGGCGGAGACCGGCTACTTAGTATAGCCAATTGCCATAGATGATCGATCTGCGCCCGCGTTAAATGGATCGTGTATTGATCCAATGGCGCTTCCTTGTCCCATTCAGCCCAGGGTAGTGGCGCACCAGCGAGTGGTAGATCTCTAGGGAAAGGTGACGGTGGCGCAGCAGGTGGGGCCCACCAGTCGTATCTATGCAAGGGCAGACTAAGCGCGTCCTCCAATATGGTAGGGTTGGCAAACGAGGCATTGATGTCACCTGCGGCACTCATATCCAGCCGCAGAGGCTCGAAGACTGGGTTGAGCACTGGTAAAGTATCTTCCTTAAGGATGGCACGACTAATACTGGCCCAGTCTCGCACAAAACGCACAAGTGTGGTGATGTCTGCAAGTGGATGCGCTACCTTGGCTGCCAACGCAAGGCCACCGCAGGCCATTTTGGTGAATTGCACGGCCATGATAGGCTTGTACAAACCATCCGTGTCCTTTTCGTTGGGTTCGAGTGCGAGCACTATGTTTGTTGGGGGTGCAAAGTGGATGAGGGTCTCCTTATCTTCTCGTCGGTTCCAAATTGGTCGTCTTTTCGCAGAGTTACCATTGTAGAGGCTATCTACAGTGGCAGAGCTCGCCGCTTCGATAAACTCGACTCCTGGGTCTGTATCGGTCCCATAGTGGGCATACACGCGACCGTAGCGTTTGGCGTGTGCTGGAAAGGAGTTCGTTTCCTGTGGCAGACTGTCGCCATCGATAGTGAGGATGGCTTTCAGATGGCCGCACCATTGCGGATATGCGTCCAAGGTAGTGCTGAGTGCTGTGCGCAGATGATTGGCAAGTTCTATCGACTCGAGTGAGACGGTTGGACGATCCAGCAGCCAGATGGCGCTAGTCAGCCCGAATTTGGCGGTAGTTGCGTCCAATAACGACAGCGGCACAACACACTCACGTTTCGCAAGATGCTGCGGCAGTATGCGGCTTCGTCGAGCGATTTGAAGTCCCATTGAAGCCGTTGCAGAGGTCACGATATTGCGGCTTTCGACAACGGCTGCCAGTCAAATATACTTGTATCTGGCTGTCCTGGGGGGTGTAAGGAGTTCATGGTCTAACTTTGATAGGCAGGCAAATACACATTAAGGCCTGCAAAAGAATCCTTCGAGTACACACTAGCAAATGAGTCGAAAATGCTCATGAAGCAGCTGAGTGGCCCGCGTGCCTGCGACATCGCTAATGTCACTGCACGTGCGAAGCGTGTCGAGCGCGTCGCGGTTTCCCAGGTTTACCGTGTCCGTGCGCGCAATGCGCACGTTCACGCAATGCGCACCCCACCATATTCCAGTCTGTTTTTGAAATCTCTATAACTTAGCGTCACTATGCCTATTTTAGAAGCCCTTGCAGAAGTAGATAGATTAAGACTAGGAGTGAAACTTTTATACTAAGCACTTGCTAAAAAACATAGTTGTTGTAGGTCAACGACTCAACGTTGACGCGTTGGCACTAAGGTCAGATTGCGTCGCGTGCTGACTAAGCACTCGAACAACAACTACTCCACCTGCGCGATAAGGCAGAGGTTATAGAGTATATTAGAGGCCTTACAGAGAGACACTTAAAGCCTATATAGCAGATAGTAGTTAATTTTATAACGCCTCTATGTTGCTAGGAGCTCTCTAAGGCATAGGTTACTTACTTCTTTAACTATTACAGAGATATACTTATTAACGCGTAGACTATGCCTATAAAGGCTAGCTAGTACTATGCTAATTCTATTAATAGATACTGCCTATACTTTAAACTATTATATAGTAAAATAGCTAGGTATAATATATAATAAGTTAAGTATATAGCTAGTATCGTAGTACTTATATACTTTAGAATAGGCTAGCAAACTAGGTACCTCTGTGTACTTAGAATCTCTAACTATAAGTAGGTATAACTCTATAGTTGTTTAAGATACAGCTTAGTAATATACTACGCAATAGAATACACTAAGCTAAAGCTTTTAAACAAATTACTATTTACTTAATTTAGACTAATTTTAGCTTAGTTATATCGCTTAGAATAGCTAGATAGTTTATACTATCTCTACTTCTACTTAAATCTAGAGTCTATAAACTCTTTATAGGTTCTAAGTAATATATTTAAGCTAAAAGTAATCTAAATTAGATAAGCAGTAGCTTTTTTAAAAGCTTTAGCTTAGTGTATTCTACTATAGAATATATTACTAAGCTGTATCTTAAATAAATATAAAGTTATACCTATCTAAAGTTAGAGACTATAAGTATATAAAAGTACCTAGTTTACTAGCCTAAGTTGTATAGTCTTTTTAGTACTTCTTTTATATAGAGGTTGTACTTTTTCTCTATATTAATAATAATAAGAATATTATCTAAGTATATAATATAGTATATATTAACTAAACTTAATAAAGCTTTATTAATATATACTTAAAATTAGGCTAGCAAATAGATTTAAAGTACCTAGTAGTAAGTAGAGGTTAGGTTAAAGTCGCACAGACCTTAGAGTAGGAGTTAAGTTAAGGTTGTATAGGCTAGAGGTAAAGGTTAGGTAGAGGTACCTCTAGCATAGGTAGGGGTAAAGGTTAGGTTGCACAGACCTAGGTTAAGGTTAAGTTAGAAGTACCTACTAGAGTACATAATTTTAAGTTATAATAAATAGCTTATCTTGCTACAGAATAACTTTATTAGAGTAAGCCTACTATAGTATATAATAATAAGTAGTAATAATTAGCTCTCTTGCTATAGGATAAAATCTTCTACAATATTAGTACAACTTCTACTCTACCTTAACTCTAAGTAGAGACAACCTAACCTCTACCTACTTAGTATTAACTTAGTGTAAGTAGGGGTTAGGTAGAGGTTAGGTACTGTTACGTGCTACTCTAACCTTTACCTAACCTTTACTTATTTGCTAGCTTACTTGAAATTTTATAGAAGTATTAGTAAAGCTAAAAGATATAACTTTATATTTAAAGTAGCTATATCTTGTTTAAAAAGCTATCTTCTATTTATTCTCTTTTATAATTCTTATTCTATAGTAAGCATCTTTAATATCTAACTTTAAATATATTTTTGTTTATAAGAAAAGCTCTAAAGATTTAGATATTAAGAGCAAAGAGTAATAGTTTCTTATAGTAATCTTATTAAGGCCTCTATAGTTATTTTAAAGGTATAAGCTACTATTTTTTTTTATAAAGAGTATAAAAGTACTTACTAGCGATCTTAAGTATTATATCTACTCTCTTGCTATAAAGTTAGTTAGGTGCTTTTATAACACTACTAACTTAGCTTCTAAGAAACTATAAAGTAGTTTAAAAAGCAAGCTCTTGCCTTCTACTATATAAATAGCTAGGTTATTTAAACCTTATTTAAGAAAAACCTTTAAGTTCTCTTCTAATATAATATTAATAAACTTAGTAAACTATAGAAGAAAGTAGTCTATAATAATTAGGCTAGCAGATAGGTCTCTATATTAAGATCTTAGAGTCTACAATGTCTTTATAAGTGTATGCTAAAATTAAACTATTAGTAGCTTAAATTATAGCTTTAACTTAGGTCTATCTTTTGTATATATAAAGACTTAAGCTAGCTCTTTTAGCTTGCTAGATATCTTAGATTAGAGCTAAATATTAAGACTTCTCTCTTAGCAGCCTAGGTTATTAAATAACTTTTTTCTATTAGACTATCTATTATTAAGCTTTTAAGACTCTACTCTAGTAATTAAATTAATTAATTAGTCTCTTTACTATAGATTACACAAAATATTATTATATACAAAGAAAGTATTTAGTAGTTATATGTTTGTAGCTAAGCTATATACGTAAGTACTTAAGCAAGAAGCTTAAATCTTCTTAGTAGTAAGCTAAACAAACAAGCACTTAATAGATAAGCTATCTAATTAAGCTTAAGCTAACTAGCTAAGCTTATAACACTTCTCTAGGTGCTTATTATGTGTGTAAGTACCTAAATAATGTGTTAGATAAGCAAGTAAGCTAGGCAAGTAAGTAAGCTACTCTACTAAGCTTACGCACCTATTTAAGCGTAAATCCTAACTACCTTAAGAGAATATATATATATATTAACATAGTAGACTAAGTAGTATTTTAAATATCTTTTTTATATATATAAGTTGTGCCTAGGCTCTCTATATCTCTTGTAGTATGCAAGAGCCTAGTAGCTAAGGCCTAATTGCTCTCTACGTTAATACTGTTTACTTTCTATCTGCTAGTTAGCTTCCTTCTAGGCAAGTATATCTTCTCCCTCCCTCTTTGTTAAGGTCCCCTGCCTCTGTATCTAGGCTGGCGAACTAGGTACTCTTGTGTACTTAGAGTCTCTAACTTTAGGTAGGTATAACTCTTTAAATATTTAAGATACAGCTTAGCAATATATTAAGCAATAGAATGCGCTACGCTAGAGCTTTCAAACGAGCTACTGTTTGCCTGATCTAGATTAGTTTTAGCTTAGATATATTGCTTAGAACCTATAGAGAGTTTATAGACCCTAGGGTTAGGTAGGGGTGTTACAATCCTGCAAAGGATGCAGCACAGTTTAATAAGCAACTAACTAGAATTCTAACAAGAGTTAGAAATTAGAGCACAGAACAAAGTAATTATAGGTTATATAACTTGCTTGTTAATAAGTATATACAGACTAATACTTGTTAACAAGTAGAATTATATTATGCTTATTAATAAGCAACTATAACTATATCTTATTAGACTAACTCTAGTTACTTTTTAATAAGTATTTTATTATTATAGTATATAGTATAGTAAGAATATAAACTCTTATAGTTTGTGTTTAACTTAAGTAATAATCTAAGTTATTAGATCTTAACTTAATCTTTAAGCTAGATAGTCTACTCTATACTACTTATTATTACTCTTGCCTTTAAGGCAGACAAATTATATCTGTACTTCTTACTACAAACTCTTTTAGCTTCTTGTTACTATATTTATCTCTAAAAACTAATTAAATAGTGCTTATAAGCTTTGCTTAAAGTATAACCTAAATATTTTAAACACTCTTAAGATGTCTACTACCTTAGGAAACTAAGCTACTCTAAGCAGCTCTAACAAAGCTCTACCTGTGTATAAAGTAGCTTTTAGAAGTAACACAATTACTATTATAAAGCCTAATCTCTACTATAGAGACTATAATAAACTAGATAAATAGCTACTCTAGTAAGACTTGTTCTTTACTTTTTAGAGACAAAGCGTATTAGAAGTCTAGTAAGTTACTCTTATAGCTAGTTATATGCGTAACTAAGCTCTAAAGTAGATTAAGCTATTCTTCTAACAGTATACTACAGGAGACACCTTAGACAAAGTTAATAAGTAAATATACAATATAGATAACTTTAAAGAAAAAGTTAAGACTATCTTTAGAGTTATTAATAAGCTTAGTATTGCCTAGCACAAGATTTAGTATATCTAACAGCGCAACTCTGCTATAGACTACGCTACTAACTTCTAATAACTTGCAGCTAGGCTAGCAAGCTAGGTACTCTTGTGTACTTAGAGTCTCTAACTTTAAATAGGTATAACTCTTTGAATATTTAAGATACGGCTTTGTAATGTCGTACACAATAGAATGCGCTAAGCTAGGGCTCTTAAAAGAGCTACTACTTGCCTAATTTAGAATAGTTTTAGCTTAGATATATCGCTTAGAACCTATAGAGAGTTTGTAGACCCTAGGGTTAGATAGGGGTAGGGGTAGTACAAACTATCTAGCTATTCTAGGCGATATATCTAAGCTAAAACTATTCTAAATTAGGCAAATAGTAGCTCTTTTAAGAGCTCTAGTTTAGCGCATTCTATCGTGTAATACATTAATAAGCCGTATCTTAAATATTCAAAGAGTTATACCTATCTAAAGTTAGAGACTCTAAGTACACAGGGGTACCTAGCTCGCTAGCCTACTTGCAGCTAATACTAAATAAGACAATACTACTCTACTTACTATATTTTAACAAAGCCTTAAGCTAAGAGTTAAAGAAGAACTAATACGTAGTAGTATATAGCTTATTACTCTTAATACACTTATTTAAAAAACTATTAATATTAGTAACTAACTTTATAAGCTTAACTAGGAACTTAGTTATAAAATTTATAACAGCTAATAAAATACGGTTACTATATAACAATGCTAGCACTAAAAGAGAAATAATAACTTTTAATATAGACAATATAAAAAATAGTACTTATCTAACACTTTATAATATATTTATATAGAAACTAGCAACTATTATAGTCTTAAAGTAATAGATATTAGAATTTGTAGTCTAAGAGCACAGAGAAGAGTAAGGTATTAAGGCAACAAGTAGTATAATATCTAGAGATTAGGTATAGGTTTAATTAGTAGACAGTAGACTGTTTGCTACTAAGCAGGAACAGTACAGCAGACTTCTAGCTTTTATAGTAGGCTTTGCTGTTTAGCCTTACAGCCTCTATAAACTTAGGGAGCTAACAATATCTTCTTCTTAAGACTAAACAACCTAGGCAGGTATCTTCTAGAGCTCTTAGAGTAGCTGTAAGCTATTATAGCTTATATTAGCACTAAGTAGTTTAAAGAGGTTTGTAAGAACAAGCTTAGTTCTTTAAGCTTACCTTACACTACCTAACAACTACTTAACTTAGATCTATCTTCTAACTACTTCTTAGTATAGTCTTCTCTAAGCTTTTAGGTATAAAAAAAAAGCCTCTATAGAGTTTAAATAGATAGTTTTAAAGTATTTTTTTATACAAGACTTATAAAAATTAAGATCTAGTTCTATAGTTTATTCTAGTGCTTTTATATACTTTATAGTAGATACTTATATAGTTTAGACTTTTTTAGCATCTTATATTATTATATTATACTTTAAAACTTGTTCTAGCTAGTAACAGCCTTATAAAAATATTGCTATAGTTTTATTTAGTTATCTGCACAAGCACAGCTAGAGTATTATACCTTAACTAAAGAAGTCTTAAAATTGTTTATACTATAGTTAATATTCTAGAAATCTATTAATAACTAAAGCCTATAGGTTTAGAAATTCTTATAGCTTACTGCTCTAGAATTAACTTTAGAAAAGCTGTATTAGATTGTACTAAGGTACATACTTAGAGACTATTAACAACCTACTTAATTTAGATATAACCTTAATATTAGGCACTACTAGAGGACCTACTACTTAGTCTTAGAACTAATTAGGGACTAGATACCTCTAGAGCCTTATATTAGCACAACTGTCCCTTACTAACAATAGATCTAATTTAGAGCTATTTTACTATAATCTCTTAGAAGAGATAGCCTAACTGCAGCAGGAACTTGCTTAGTTACGTGCTAGTCTTGCTCTAGCAGATTGCCCTCTACTTATAATAAGAACACTACTAATAGGTATACTGTATTAATCTACTATAAGGTAGCTATTAGAAGCTAGCTTAGTAGTTATAGTACGTAAGAAGCTCTTTAAAAAGAACTTCTAACACTAAGGTTCTTACTAATAGAAGTAACTTTATATTTTAGTAATAGTGTGCCTCTATTTAAGACTAACTTAATATTAATATAGACTACTATTAAAGTGTGTATTTATATATAGCCTTTGTCTAGAGTTATACTTCTAGATTAGCTAAAGAATACTTAGAACCTTAGTACCTTTCTAATAATAATGTAACGACGCAGGATGCTAGAGGAGTCCGAATCGCATAGGTATCCGCTACGAGGTGTATGGAAGCACTGGGATAAACTGCAGGACTAGATCTCTATTCCTATAGGTCTTGTACGAAAGGATACTTCAAAACTATCTATCTGAACTCTGTAGAGGCTTCCCCTCTTATACCTGGAAGCTCGGGGAAGACTGTACCGAGGAGCAGTTGGAAGACGGATCTGAGTCGGATAGTTGTTGGGTGATGTAAGGTAGGCTTGAAGAACTGGGCTTGTTCTTACAAATAAGACAGATTGCTTTTATACTATAGAAGAGATAATTACGCTTCTTAAGACATACTTTGTTACTAAGAACAAGCAGGCAGAAAGCTAATTAGCCTTTAATTAACTCTAAATAGAGAAATTAGAAGCTTTTCTTACTTTTAAGAGCTACTTCCTTAGTGTAGCTATTAAAGAAAAAGTACTTTAATTAAAATAGTTTTACTATATATAGACTAGGATCTCTCTAAGTATTTAAGTACCTAATCTAGGCTTTAAGCAGCAATAGCATAATTCTTTCTTTTAAATAGTAGAACACCTAACTACCTATAATATAAAAAGAGAGAACAACTTTACTATACTAACCTATGCTGTTTTACAACTCTTAAGATTAATAAAAGCTTACTAGTTAGATGCAAAACAAAGCTCTATTATAATAAGTCAACAAGATTACTCTTCTCTTAGCTAATCTACTTACTTTGCTTAGAGTACCTCTGTACTCTGCTAACTCTTTAATATACCTGCATCTAAAAAGAATATAACTCTAAGAGCTTGCTATAACTATAAGAAGCTAAAACACTTTAGTAAGAATTGTATAGTACTCTAGATATACAAAATTAAGGTAGAGCAAGAAGATTTTATTAATACTAAAGAAGACTTTAACAAGACTAATATAATCTCTATAAGAAATAGTCCTGCTTAGAAGGATTATCTTACCTAGGCCTAAACTAATATCATCTATCTAATTCCTTACTGTTTTATTTGTTTAGCAGTCTTTATTTCTTTACTTTTACTATTCTTTATAACTAAGGGCTTAGTAGTTAACTCTACTTTTTAGTTAACACTAGTGCCTAAGGATTTTTGTTTTTAAACTCTAATATTGTATATTCTATCTTTACTTTACTTTATAAACCTATCTAAAAGCTACTCTTCTTAGTTTAAGTTAAAAGTTTCTAGGATTAAATTACTTCTTCTATAACTTCGTGTATATAGTTATACTCTATAGTTAATAGCTAAAAAGTATATAACTGCTTTTTTATTATTATATACTTTAGATTATAAAACTATATTATTAGAGTTAATTAGTTAAAGTGTTTTAATCTATAACTTAATATAAATAGGTCTTAGTTAATATAGGCTGCTAAATACTCTTAATTATACAATCCTATACTATCTTTATTAATAACTTTGCAACAACTCTTTAGAGAAGGTAAAGCCTAACAAGACGTAGAGCAATAAGATGCTCTATAGGAATAAGAAGAGCATTAGTAATAACATAGCTTTGTTATAACTATTTAATATATAAGAAGTGTACTAAAGTTGCCTAAGTTTTGTTTATAACTCTTAGTGCTACCTAATAAAGTAGTAAACACTCCTATAACTAGTTTAACTAAGGTTGCTACTATTACTGTGCTCTTAGCTAATACTTTTTACTTCTTAATAAAAAAACTATAAAATAAGGTCTTAATAACTAATCTATATAAGATTAATTATATTATAGAAGAAAAGTATAACTAAGACATCTTAAACAACGCCTAACTAATCTAAGAACACTTGCTAGCCTAATAATCTTAGTATACTAATATATTTAGCAAGACAGAAGCTAAAAGCCTTTTAGAACACTGCCTTTACAACTATAAAATTATTTTAGAAGAACTCTTGCTAAACTATTATTCTTCTTTGTATAAATAGAACCTAGAAGAACTTAAAGCTACTAAGAAGTTTGTACAAGAACAGCTGTGCTATAGTTAGATTTAATATAGCTAAAGCCTATTTGTATTACTTATACTATATATATAAAAAGCAAATAAAAGCCTATATATCTATATAGACTATTATAAATTAAAATAATTTAACTTATAAAGACTTTTATCTAATACTCTGTGTAGACAAGCTACTTACCTAACTATCTAAAGCAAAGATATTTACTAAGTTTAATATTTAATTAGCTTTTAACTAAATCTATATAGATCTTGCTTTTAGAGAGTAGACTATATTCTAGACATATTACAGTATATATAAGTATAAGGTTTTACTCTTTAGGTTAGGTAATAGCCCTACTATATATTAACACTATATAAACAACGTCTTAATTAATTACTTAGATAACTTCTATATTACTTACTTAGATAATATCTTTATCTACTCTAAAGACGCTTAGACTTACTAGATATATATTAAAAAAGTACTAGAATGTCTTTACTCTTTAGGCCTATAAGTAAATATTAAGAAAAGTAAATTCTATATAACTTACACTTAGTACCTTAGGTATATCTTTATAAACAAAGGTATTAAGGTAAATTCTAAGAAAGAATAGCTTTTAGCAGACTAAAAGCTACTTACAACTATAACAGGTATAAAATTATTCTAAGGCTTTACTAGTTTCTATTAACAATTTGTACCTAAGTTCTCTAAAGTAGTAAAACCTTTGATTATTTTTTAAAGTCTATTAAATGCTTTTAAATAGACTTTAGACTGCTAGACTAGCTTTAAGAAGCTTAAACAGAGCCTATTAGCTATTTTAACCTTATACTACTTTAATCTAGACCTTAAAACAAAGCTAGAGACTAACGTATCTTATAGAGTAGTTGTAAGAGTTATATCTTAGAAATATTCTAATAGACACTAGTACCTTACAGCATTCTATAGCTAATTACTATCTAGTTTAGAATTAAACTAAAAGATCTATAACAAGAAGTTCTTTGCTATCTTTTAAGCCTTTAACAAGTAGAGAGCTAAGCTAATATCTATACTAAATTAAATCTGTGTCTACTCTAACTACTATTTTCTAGAATATTTTATAACTAGTAAAGTTTTAAATGCCTAACAATCTAAGTAGGCAGAAGCACTTACTTTGTTTAACTTTTAAGTTAAGTACTCCTTAGAAAAGAATAATAAAAAAGCTAATATTCCTAGTTAACAAAAGTAAGACTTAGCTAACCTTAGGTTAGCTTAAGAAGATAATTGTTCCTAGGTAATATTAAGTCTCTGACAACTTTACAACTATATTAACTTTAGTCTTACCTAAGTCTATTTCTTATATTCTTTAGTACATGCTATCTATACTTTGCAGCTAGAAATATAGTTTAACTTCTTAAAACTAAGTCAAGCTATACTATAACACAATTACTAGGCCTTTAAAAATAAGTAAAAGTCTCTAGCGCTTAGTTATTAGATCTATAATAGTCTGCTTCTATATTAAGATTAGTTCTATATAGCTTTAGACTCTTTAATATACACATGCTTTATCTAAGAAGCTTATAACTAAGTATTTACTACTTACCTAAGTATAAAGAAACTCTACTAGCTACTATCTTAATAGTATTACTAGTAGAGTATAAGAGCAAGCTATTAATACTATTTATAAAATTATATTCTTTATTACTATAGTTATTTAAA
>JAFISE010000204.1:0-47681 GCA_022560025.1 Stagonosporopsis chrysanthemi
GGGGGGGGGGGGGGGGGGGGGGGGGGGGGGGGGGGGGGGGGGGGGGGGGGGGGGGGGGGGGGGGGGGGGGGGGGGGGGGGGGGGGGGGGGGGGGTTTGTCTTGGTGGAGCAAGAGAGGGCAATGTGTGCTGCGGGTATGGCACTGCGCGTCTGTGCTGCGCAGGACTGGAGGTCGCGGTGGTGGAATAGTAGCTTGCAGGGCCGAGAGGCGTGGCTTGCGATGCGATCATACAGGGAAGCTCCGGCCGTGGTATCCACCGAGCTGGCTGCACAGAGTCACGTCTTGCGATGCCGGGCTTGCGCAAGAGACGGGCAAGAGATGGGCAAGAATAAACACGTCCATGGCAGCATTGCACACCACGGAGCTCGGTAATGCAGAAGCAGCACCTCGACGCTGCCGCAGAGCCGCGGTCGTGCTGTGCCCGTCGGCCGCCTCTCCCGCATCGTGTGTTCACACAGGTCGTGGCATGGCAAGATTCAACGTCCACCTGCTTGAGCCAAGGCTCGTCTGCTCTTGCTGCGCTCCATCTCCACAGCGCAGTGATTCCTTTGCAACGTGTTTGTGCGTCCCATGACGGCCGCTGGGCGGTGCGTGACGTTGGCGACTGGTGAGCTATCTATGCACAATCGATAGCTTAGCGTGGCCCAGGGCCGCCGGCGACTGCGGTGAAGCGTGAACGCAGGTGCTCAGTTACTGCGCGCAGTGTCTGGAGCTTGCTGCTCCAACCCGTGTCGTGCTCGTGTGCCTGTTCCTAGACCTGCAAGACGCCGCCGGCCTGCCTCCACGGCCGCTCCACAGCAGCCGCGCCGCACCGTGCAGACGGCCGCATGTCTCCCGCTGCGTCATCCGCCTGCTGCCTCACCGTCCATCGACCGCCCTGCCGCCTCACCTACCGCGCGCGGCCCCGAGTCACCCCCAACCCCCAACCCCCAGGCGGCCCAGCAGCCGGCGGGAAGCTGCGCAGACTCGTCGACTCGCTCTCGCACCACGCAGCCCGCCATGTTTTCTGAATGTAAGCCTCCCCGCGCCTTATCAGGCACATGTGACAGCTGCGGGCGCCGTGTGACTGACGGCCTGCTGCACAGATGCCTCCAAGTTCCTGTCCCAGTCGCAGTCGCGCCTGTCACTGGGCCAGCCCGAGTCGCCCTTTGGCCGCAACCCTTCAGACCGCCAGCGGCCCTCGTCGCGCGCCGCCCACGCCTACCTCCAGCGCCGCAACATGCCGAACCCGTACAGCTCCCAGGCCCTGTCGCGCTTCGCCTTTGCCTCGCGCACCTCCAACGCCCCGGCCCCGCTCTTCTACTCGGCGACCGACGACTTCCGCGAAGAGGACGACCATGTCGAGCACGACCGCGAGATGGCCGACCACTACGCCCTGCAGCGCTCGCGCCGCCAGTTCGGCGCCAGCAACCTGTCCGAGTCGTCCGAGGTCGACGACGACGGCGTCCAGCGCTCCGACCACACCATCGAAGCCGACCACGACGAGAACGACGTCCCGGACTACGGCCTGGGCCGCGGCATAAAGAGCTCCTGGAGAGGCGACATGCCCGCCCGCGGGCGGTCGACCACGGTGACGCGACTCGAAGAGGACGAGCGAGACTCAAGCGTGCCGCTGTCCGAGTCGACGGAACCGAGCAGCAGAGGGAATGGGCGGCTGGTCGATGTCGAACTTGCCTCGACCGAGCGAGGGAGTCTCGAAGAGCTGGACAGACGGGAAGCCTACGGCCACAAAGACGAACCGCCGCCCTCGTACCAACAGTTCCGGAATGCACCTCGCAACAAACGCTTTCGCAGCCCGCTGCGGACCGCCCTGCCCATCCCGGAGGAGACCGACGAGGACGCACTGCTCGAGCGCCCGCGGTCCATCAGCCCAGACCGCCAGACGGTGCCGGACATGGTGCCTGAGAATCCCACGACCCCCCCACGACACAACTTCTTCTGGGCGGAGCTGTTCGTCATTGTCCAGTGCGCCATGATCGGCATCTGGTTCATCTCCTTCCTGCAGGACTCGCCGCCGGGCAAGAAGAATCCACTCGGCGACACAGTCTACACCGTTCTGCGCTCATCCTTCCATCTCATCGGAGTGTACTCGCTCGTGTCCATCATCGTAGGGCTGCTTTGGCTGTCGTTGCTACGGTCCTTCGCCCGTCCTCTGGTGTATCTCATGCTCGTCGCGGTCCCCGTCATCTCCTTCTCCTTCTGGCTGTACCCCTTCATCTCCAGCTTCAAGGGCTCGCAACACGGGAATGGCACCCAAGACAGGGCCATGCGCTGGCTGTCGTTTGGCCCGCTGCTACTAGCTGTCTTCTGGGTCTACACAGCATTCAAGGCACGGCAATCCCTGCACAAAGCGATTGGCATGCTTGAATTCTCGAGCGACATCTTGAGGGCCCAGGCGCCACTTGTCGTAGTCGGCATAGCGACCCTCGCCGCCGTCATGCTGTGGTCGTGGCTCTGGATCCTGATGTTCACCCGCCTCTTCCTCGGCGGCCACTTTGCCAGCAACAAGTCCCGCTGGATCGTCGACGCAAGCACCTGGTGGCTTGGGTCGGCCTTCTTCCTCAACTACTTCTGGACCCTCGCCGTCATCGCCGGCGTGCAGCGCGCAACCACCGCCGCCACCGTCTCGCAATGGTACTTCCACCGCAACACCACCCCGACCCCGCCCGCCTCGACCGTCGTCCACGCCTCCCTGACCCACGCCTCCTACACCATGGCCGGCACAATCTGCCTCTCCACCCTCCTCTCCCTTGCCATCCGCCTCCCCCTCATCATCCTCCCGCGCCGCCTCTCCGCCCTCCTCACAACCCTCGCCTACTCCCTGATCCCCACCCCGATCGCCGCACTCACCAACCCCCTCACCCTCACCTTCGCCTCCATCCACGGCGTGCCCCTCGCCCAAGCCGCCCGCGGCCTCTCCCAGCTCTCCTTCATCTCTGCCGCCTCGCCAACCACCACCCTCGGCCCGAGCTCCTTCAAGAACCACGCCCGTCCGACCCTGCCTTCCTACCGCCTCGCCAAGCTCCTCCTCCACGCCATCCGCTGGATCATCTCCCTCACGCTGGGTTTCGGCGGCTGGGTCAGCACCGCGCGCCTGCTGCAGCTGGCCAGCGAGGGCGTCCCGTACAGAGGCAGTCTGTACGCGTATGTGGTCGGCATCATCAGTGCGGCGATTGGATGGGGCGCGTTGGGGGCCATGGAGGGAGTGCTGGGCGGCATCCTCGATGCGGTGCTGGTTTGCTGGGGGAGCGAGGTGGGCGGCGATGGACACGGCGAGGCGCGGTACTGTGTCGATGCCGGCCGGCTGTTTGGTGAGGATGTTGGACGGGTAAGGGGGAGGAGGTACGAGGTTTGAGGAGAAGTCCTATGTTGTTCTTGTTTTGTTGTTTCTGCAAAGGCGTTTGGCGTATGGGTCTTGAATTGATCTGGATCGCATTGGGTATATAAGACAGCGGCGCTTGGGTATACCTCAAGGCAGCAGCAGCAGCAGCAGCAGTAGCAGTGTAGCCGCACCACCTACCTTGCTTTTATTCATTCCATAACCTCGCAAACCAAACCTTCTTATCCGCCATGCCGCTTTCTCACGCCCCCTCTATTTTTTTTCCTCCTCTAAGCATCCACAACCTCATAACTCACCTTAGTAACCCCCTTCTGCCTCTTCACATTCCGCACAACCACCCTCCCACACTCCCCCGTCGACCTCACATGCGTCCCCCCACACGGATAACTCCCCACATCCCCCACTTTCACAACCCGCACCCCCTCCTCGCTCCCCTTAACCACGTCCAACACACCCGTGCACTCGCGCCGCGCCCGCTCCTCGCTCCAAAATAAAATGGTAACGGGGAGATCGTCCCGCACCAGCGCGTCCACCCGCTCCTGCAGCGCGGCCTTTTTGTCTCCCGCGATGAGGCCGTGGAACTCGACAAACGACGCGCCGGGGTAGTGCGACGCTTTGCCGTCTGCGATATCCGCGGGTAGGAGGCCGGCGGCGCGCAGTTGGGATGCGGCGAGACCCAGGATGTGGCCTGCGGTGTGCAGGCGGGAGTGCAGCGTGCGGCGCGCGGCGTCGATGCGTTGGTGGGCGGGGGCGTTGATGAGGGCCGTGGGCTGCGGCGACGGCGACGACGGCGATGATGATGATGCGTGCGCGAACGTGCCCATGTGCAGGATCGTGGGCGCCACGGCGCGCACCTGGTGCACGGCGAAGACGGCCGAGTCCGTGGTGATGCAGCCTGTGTCGCTGGGCTGGCCGCCGCCCTGGGCGTGGAAAATGGTCGAGGGCGTGGTGAGGATGTAGGGCATCTTTTCTTCTTCTTGTGGTGGTGCCGAGTCTGGGACGGGCGGCGGTTTGAAGAGCGACTGGATGTCTGGGGGCAGGGAGGAGAGGGGCTGGATGGTTGAGATTGGCGCCGTGTGGGTGTATAGGTGTCCGTCTTTTTGGTAGAGGGGGTCTGTTTGTGTGGTGGGTACGGCCATGGTGTGCAGTCTTTTTCTTTTGCAAAAATGTAGAGTGGTCCGTCGAGTTTGGGGCAGTTGGATGGTGCTGCGGAGGAAGAGTATGGTCGGATTTTACAATGTGAGAATGTTGCGTGCGGAGGAAGAGTATGGTCGGATTTTACAATGTGAGAATGTTGCGTGCGGAGGTGAGGGTTTGCTGTTGACTTTGTGTAGATAACAAAGAATTTGGTCCTGTAAGACCTTATCTGCTGTTCTTTTCGGAATTTCGAGAATATATAGAGGTTGAACACGCCCTTGACGTTGAGAGTGACATGCACCTTACCCAATTAGGAAGGTATGTTAGTCTACCAATAACGCCTCAGCGGGATTTTAGTGTCTTCTCTGCAGAATCCAAAACTTGTGCTCCGAGTCAAAATCTTCACAATGCTGAAGATGGTAGATGTGTTGGAGCATGCCGCAAACGCGTGCTCGAGTGCATTCTTTTGTCCAATCGCTATGCCAATCTAGCAAAACTCCTCCATGAATCCCTGGTATCATGTCATTTACGTGTCGTCTATCACTAGCTCAAACCAATGTACCCAGCGTCTCTCTAATTGAGGTACAGCGACAGAGCCTGCTGCAATTCGGGGCTGAGCCTCTCCTGCACCAGCTTGACGATTCTGCCACTGTGCCGGCTGTTGGCGTCCTTCAGGTACTGGCCGACCCACGCCTTCACGTCCGTGATCTCTGGGAAGGGATCGCGTGGTGCCTTCTTGCAGGTGTTGAGTTGTGTGAAGCCAACACCGAAGCCGACTTCGTCGACGTCGGCGTCGGGGATCAGGTCGTCAGCTGTGGAGGGAACGGGAGGGTTGACGAGGAGCTCGAGCAGCCGCTGTGTGGTCAGGCTCCAGCCCTTGGGGTAGCGGTCAACAAAGGCTTGCGATTCGCCGAGAGTCTTGGTGAACGATACGACGGCAGTCTTGCGATCGGTAGGCCTGGCCAGCTTCTGGGTATCTGGCAGGATGACTGTGAGGTAGATGGGCTTGAAGACACTGTGAACTGTTAGTGCGTTGCATAGAGACCTTCTCGTTGCAAACTTACTCGTGCTGGACTTGATCCGTGACGTTGATGTAGAAGTCGGCGCCCATTCCCTTGTCTTGTCGCGCAGAGACCAGGTGGTAGAAAGCGATGAAGCGTTGCTGGAAGTTTTCGGTCTTCATGTTTGACAGCCTTGTCAGCATCAATTGGACAATGGTCACAAAGTAAGGTTGCAGAGCCGCAATGGGGACGTAGGTGACGACGGCTTCGATGAGCTCGAAAGCATGCGCCTCGTGCGCCTTGGTTGAGACGAGCTTCTGGAAGATGCCAAGGATGGGCTCCAGCTGCTTATCAGCGACGATGCGCTGTGCGTCGCGAGTGATCATAGCACTGAGCAGGCGAGCAAGCGCAGGTACGTTACCGCGCTGATCCCACACAGCGCCCTGGATGATGATCGAGAACAGGCTTCGGTAGTAGTCAGTCAACTCGCCAGATGGATTGGCTTCCAACAGCGCTGAGAACAACTGGAAAATGTACGGCGAGAACTCTTCGATGGCCTCTGACAAGCATGTTGCAAAAGGCTCGTACAGCTTCGTCTCAAACGCCTCGGGATGGCTTGGCGCAGCGAAGCGAATAAGAGCACCGAGACCCTCGAACAGATAGTACTGGAAGCGGGGGTTGCTGGGGTTGTGCCTGATGACCTTGATGATGGCGATGAAATTCATCAGAATGTTTTCACAGATGGGCAGCACACCATCCCGGATGAAGATGAGCACACGCATGACACACTTCATCAGGAACTCGTTCTCCTGAATCTTCTCAGGGGCAGAGTTCTTGGTGATGAGCTTGAACAGATGTGTCAGAAGATCCTTCGATGAGCCAACGACATCGCCCTTGGGGATGATAGGTTGGCGGTGGTCATCAGTCATGAACAGAACACGCTCGACGGCGATTGACGCGTATGTGTGGATGACGTAGTTGTCGTTTCCGAGGTTGTTGACAAGGAGGGGAAAGGCAGCGCGCCACAGATCAGGCGACAGCTGGCTGCGGAAGACATAGAGGTACTTGATGGCGTCGACCTTCAAAATCGCGTGAGCGTCGGGCGCTTGCAGATCTGCGGCGATGTGGTTCTGGAAGAAGTCCAACACATTGACGTTCTCGTTGACACTAAGCACACCCTGCGCAGCCGTTGCGGTTCCCTTGGCAGCAATAGCAGTGAAGAGGTAGACGGCTGTGTCTTTGGACTTCCAGTTGTTTGTGGGGTCCTGGGCGTAGTTCTGGAGATAGGCGTTGACATATGTCTGCGATGTGCTGGTGACCAGGCCCTCAAACTTGGACATCAGCTGGCGGAGGAAGTTGGTGGCTGCCCTGCGGCGTGTGTCGTTGTCCGACCCTTCCAAGTCTCTCCTGATGAACTCGATAGGCTCATCCTCAAACAGCTCTTCGTCCGACTCGCGCAGGGTCAGGTTAGGCAAGATGACCTTCTCAATGACCTGCACAAGCACCGACTGATTGTTGAAGTTTTCGGCGTGCTGTGTCGATGCAACGGCAGTGAGGAACTGAAGCGCCTTGCTGACGAGGATGTCGTACTTTGTCTCCAGGCCAACAGTCATGAGGAAGGACCACGATGTCTCAATGAAGGGGCCAAGCTGAGCGCCAAATGCGTCCTCGTACTTTTGGATGTACAGCATCAACGCCTCGAAGATGCCAGCCCTGACGTACTCTTGCGGCCCGGACTCGTCGTCCTCGGAGGTGTGTAGCGCGGGGTTGTCGTAGGTCAAGTACTTGTGGAGGACTGAAGAAATGGCGGCGATGTTGTCCTCGAAGACGGGCGGCAGGTCCTGGCACGAGAGATCGTAGAAGAGCTTCATGATCAGGTCGAGCGTTGTGAAGGCGGCCTTCAAGGCCTCCGGGTTGCCCTGCGACTGTGCGATGAGGTTGTCGGTGTTCTGGAGCAGCGTGAGGAACGGGGTGCTGAACTTGGACAGGACATGGTTGATCTCGGTGAAGAGCTCGTCTGAGCGGAACAGCGGCCGCCAGCGCTTGAAGATGGAGTGTGCGACGCGCAGGACACCGTTGTTGACAGTCGAGTTGTCTGGCGTCAGGCGCGAGATGAGGTCGTCGACCAGGGTGTCCCAGCGCTCCCAGAAGTCGCTGGCGGCGATGGCGCTGATGGCCTCGCCCAGCTGTGCCTGCAGACTGGACGGGACCGACACCATCAGGCCAATCAGCTCGCTCTTGATGGCGGCGACCTCGGCCTGCGGCAGCTTGTAGTTGCCATCCTCGTCGACCCAGTTGCGCTTGATGAAGTTCTTGAAGTACAGGGCGCTGGCCAGCCGTATTGTGGCGGGGAACGAGTCGGTCGCGACGATGTGGAGGAGCGAGAGGGAGAAGTTGGGCTTGGCCTGCTCTTGGGTGATGGCCTGCTCGGCTGGGGGTGTGTCAGTGTCAGTGTCGGTGTCGCTCGTCTTCATGGCAGGCACGCATGCAGGCAGCGAGGGGCACTGCGGGACCGCGAGTAAACACAGACAGGGCCCAGGTACGTACCCTGCTTGTTCTGGCGCGGGTCCAGGCTGGCCTCGAGCAGCTTGGAGAGGGTGGGGATGTCGGCGGCCATGGTGACGACGGGGCAGCCAGGGACCGAATGTGGGGAGGAGACGGTGCTGGGTTGCAAAGAAATGTTATTAATGTTTTGGTGGTTGCTCTGTTTTGCCCGGCCAGGCCCACCTTCCTCTTCGCTTTAGCTGCGGCGTGCGTGCAGCAGCTTAGCTCGAACCCCAGCTTTGGAGCTCTGGGCGGGATTTTCACACGCACGCCTCATCATCTGACGACTGCCCGCCTGCCGCCTGCCGCCTGCCGCCTGCCGCCTGCCTGCCTGCCCGCCTCATGTCTGCCCTGCGCTAGCTGGACCGACCCTGCTGCTTGCCAGCGCGCTGCCGCCGTCCCTCCGCTACGCCGTCTCGCACAGTCAATGGGCCGTCACACCCCCGCCCGCTCTCCGCCGCCGCCGCCTCGCACCCATGACCGACACCAAGCGCCTGCGCCTCTGCTGCGAAATGCCCTCTCTGCCGCCCCTGCACGCATAGCCGCACCCGCCGCGCTGCCTCCTCCTCGCGCCCGCTGCGGCCACAGTGGCCCGAATGCCTTCCCCCGTGGCCGACCATGTCCCTCGCACGCCCGACCGCCGTGCCTCGTCCTATGACATCCTCAACGCCTTCCGCAGGCTCACCGGCAGCAAGCCGCGCGCCGAACCGCTCCCGCCGCTGCCGCCTGTCAACCCCGTGCGCGCTCTGTCTGTCGGCTCCCTCCCTCCCTCTGCTATGGCCGGTGGGGCTTCAGCCGACGATAGCCTGCAGCGCATCACCCACGTCGCCAGCGAGACCATCCGGCCGGACGTGACCGGGGGTCCGCCCGAGCTTACAGACCTCATCGAGCAGTTGGACAAAAGCCATTCGTTTGTCGAGAGGGCAGATGCTGTCGAGAAGATATGCAGGATTCTGGAGGAGTACCCCTTGCAGAACATACTCGGCCTGTGGTCTGTCGCCGGCGACCTGGTCCTGCTCGAGCAGCCGGATGAAGTTGCCGAAGCAGGCTACAAGCTTCTGAGGAGCATCTCCCTCGACCCCAAGTTGACGCCCGTCGAGCGCACAATCATCTTCGATGCCGCTTCCTACCGCCGCACTACCCGCTGCTTCCAGTGGCGCCTCGACATCATCTCCACTCTCACAAACGGCGGCAAGAACATCGCTGCCTGCGAGTCAGCCATCGTCCCTTTCCTACTGAACGCTCTCGATGTCTGCTTCAAAGCCAGTCGAGACGCCTTCAACACGAACCGGAAAGCGAGCGGCAAGCGCAGTGCGGACAAACACCTGCAAGAAACAGAGAACCTGGGGCGCATCTTCCAATATGCCATAGATGTCTGCAAATTCAACGCTAGAATCCTCACCGACAACGATCTGGAGCAGATCCTCGAACGCGTCATGCACATCTGTCAAAACACCACCCAGGAGAGCGATATGGAGAACTGCATCAAGCTCTTCGATACCATCATCACCTTTGTTCATGTTCCGATCAACGTCATAAAGACAAGTCTTGAGGTGCTGTGTGCTATCCACAGGCAGATCAGCAGCCTAGAAGAACGAACCTGGAACACATTGAGCAACCTCTTCAGATCTCACATTGGCCAAGCTGCCATCATGTCGCTCTTGCACACTCTCAAGGACGGACCTTCGATTAAGAATCGACACAGCAGTCTTTACCGGGGCACGATGCAGGTTTTGCAGAAGTTGGTCATCGAAGATGGCCAAAGTGGCTTACCAAAGGTCCCCATGTCGTTGATATTTCCTGCCCTCAGAGCATCGATCAGAGAACCGCACGCCACTCAAGAAGCCTTTGTCATTGATCTCATCGACTCGATCCTATCGCAAGACACCATGAGGGACGCATTGCTGGCGGAAGCAGACCTGAGCGATATGCTGGAAGTGATTCGCATCTGTACCGAGCGAGACGACAATCGTTCTCGCGCAAGAGCTACTGCTTCTGGAGAGCACTCATCCAGCAGCGACAAAGAACCCTATGCTTCAGCAGCCCCAGCTATTGACAATGGTGGTCCGATGAACCGAATCCATGAAGAAGAAGACATCGGCCCGCACGCGGACAGTCCGTCATTGAGAGCGTGCGGGATTGATTCTGACCGCCGCTCTGATGAAAATCAGATTTTCCGAGTGTTCGCCAAGCTGAACCACATCAGCATTGCCATGGATTACGTTCAAAAAGAAGCGATAATGAATCTCTTCCTGCACTGCGCGGATCGCCTGAGCGATTCTGTTGCAGAACAGATGATCCAGTACTTCTCCGACGAGCGCTTCTTAAACCCTTCAAACAGTGACTGGCTGGACGTCTCCCGCAGAATTGCTGCCAGCACTTTGCACGACACGACAAGGCCGAACGCTGTCCGACTTCTCGCGATCAAGGTCCTACGAGATACCCATGATGCTGTAGAGCTGCTTTGTACAAACGAGGTTGCAGCTCAGAGTGCAGCGATCCTGCTCGAAAGAATTGAAAGCGAAAGCAACGTCGAGGTCTTGGAAGCCCTCGTGAGCTTCGCAGTCGATGTCGCGGACAGAGCACATTTAGACAGGTTCTTAGAGATATTGGAGTTGCTACAAAAGAAACTGGACCAACCTCGCATGTCAGCCTCGAATTCATCACAGTCTTGGGCGGCCCACACCTTCCTCCCAAAATCCGACATGCCGAGCGGCTCCCATTGCGACATCATAGCCATTGCCTTTGTACGCCTCTTCATCCGCAGTTTCACCCATGCAGCCCAGAAGACTCGTACTCTCTACAATTCCATCAGAGGCATTGCGGGCAATGACAAGTACGACAACGAGTCACGATTGACAGCTCTTAGACTTCTGTTCAGATTGCGCGCCGATTCGCGCCACGCTCTGACAGTGAATTCCTCCTCAGAAGGCGAGCGAATAGCAGCCGAGCTGTGTCGTACCGAAGAAACTGCCATCGCGACCGAAAAGTCTGACGGATCCGTGTCCACCGATCCTGGTCGATCCGAAGATGCGTCTCCTGGGCGCAAGATTTCCGGGTCCAGCCCACATGCATCTCTCAACAGACAGACAGGCCGCACAGTAGCTGCAGCTGGCCGTGTGTCGAAACCGATCGCTCCATTGTGGATGTACCCCGGTCCCAAAGGTTTGCCTGAAGAGGCCCCTTCTGAGCCTAGTCGTGTCGTGTTTTCCCACATCGATGCCAGCAAGTACCCGCTCAGCGATGACATCCATGACATGGAAATCACACTTTGGTTGGAGCTCATCATCTCTTTGTTGCAGAGGCCACCCGATTGGGAAATCTACAGCTACGTTCTGGTACACCTTGGACCTCAGCTTTCAAATCAGGCTTTGGTACGCAGCTGCGTGGTGCAATTGCAAATGCTAAGGAGTGTTCTTTGCGAGCAAGTGCGCAACTCGAGCTTCCACGAACCTCCGCCTCACACGCTCCTCAAGAAAGCCGACGTAGCAGTATGCCTATATCACGTCCTTACGGTCATCATCAGTTACCACGAATACTTTGAGAAGAGTGAAGAGGACGACATGGTCAAGGCCTTCCTGCAAGGCATTGTTCAGTGGGACCGAACATCCAAGTGGTGTATCCACGCATTGTCTGTCTGCTGTTTCGAGCTTCCGCTTGCTGTCAGCAAGTCTCTCGACACTATCATCCAAAAGCTGTCACAGATTGTTACAAAACCGGCTACTGCCATACATATCCTGGAGTTTCTTACTAGCTTGGCTCGTTTGCCAGAGTTGTACAGGAATTTCCGCGAGGAGGAGTTCAAGACGGTATTTGGAGTGTGTTTCCGCTATCTGCAACATATCAGAGACCAGCGCAGCCGGCCAGCGATGCCGAGTGTATCACAGCGAGGCCACGGTTCCTTGCGCCACAGCGGGCCTGGCAGAGAGTTCAATATTGTGTCGGACAACGGGTCTAGAAGGCCACATTCGGTTGAGGAGGATTTGCCGCACTACTTGTACTCGCTGGCTTTCCACGTTATCACCTTCTGGTTCATGGCGGTCAAGTTGGAAGATCGGCCCAAGCAGATTCCATGGATAATCAAGAATCTATGGACTGTGGACAGTGCTGGAAGGCAAAGCATGGAAGAGCAAGGTCAAGTCATCGTCGACATCATGAACATGGTGGCGTACACAGATCGAGACCACACCGTGCGCCGCGAAAACTTCTCTAAACCCGGTGATGGGGAGGTTTGGAAAAAGACATGGATTATCAACAACGCGCTCCTCACTATCGAGACTGCAGCAAGGACAGGGCTTTCCCAGATCACAACCCGTCGCCCTGTAAGTTCACCTAGCATACGTACCGATCTGATGCTAATTCACTCGCAGTGCGGCACTCGGTTCCTCACGTTGAGCCCATCGCTCGTCCAGCCTCCGCGTCATCAAGTGCCAATTAATGTCGGACTTGCGGCTGACGCCTTCTACTCGTCGTCTTATGTTGGCATACTGCCGGAAGACATCTTCCAAAGCTTCTACGCACCTCTGGATGCGACGTCCGTTGTCGCACTGCCAGACGATGATATGACACGTCGTGCTATTGCCACATTTGACAGAACCGCGACTGTCGACAGTCACAAAGTTGGTGTCATCTACATCGGAGAGGGCCAGACCCAGGAGCGTGACATTTTCATGAACGACATTGGATCTCCTGCTTATACCTCATTTGTCATGGGCCTTGGGACGCTGGCTCGCCTTAAAGGCGCCAAGTTCAACACTGGAGGATTGGACACCCGCGGCGACGCCGATGGGGAGTTCACTTACGTATGGCGTGACCGGTGCTTGGAGCTGGTCTACCACATCACCACAATGATGCCAACGGACCCCAACGACGATATGACCTACCCTAACAAGAAACGTCACATCGGCAATGACTTTGTCAACATCATTTTCAATGACTCAGGGCTTCCCTATAACTTCGATACCTTTCCTGGCGCTTTCAACTATGTGCACATCGTCATCTCACCAGAGTCTCGAGCGAGCTTTGTTGACCGCCGCATTGACTCTGACCCTGAAGGAAAGAATCGTTATTACAAGGTGCAGGTCGTCACCAAACCTGGGTTCCCTGATGTATCTCCCGCTGCGGAACCCAAGATCCTCGGCGGCAAACACATAGCTGCCTACTGTCGCCTTATTGCTATCAATGCCTGTGTCTTCTCAGATGTCTGGTTCCAGAGAGAAGGCGGCGAACAGATCTCGTCCTGGCGCAACCGTCTCCGCGAGATCAAGCGGCTCCGTGAACGCTACGGCGGCAGCATCAGCGATCAACAACCCACCTCTACTCCAGCATCGCCCGGCGGCGGGAGCCAAGGTCCTTCGAGTCCACCTTCGCGAGACCAGAACGGCATTGCATCGCCTTTCCAGCGCTCCAGCATTGCTACATTTATCACAGAGGGCACTAGTCGCAGCTCGATTAGTAGTTCCTCTCACGACCAGTGATTTCGCTCCACGAATTTGCAGAATTGCTATTACAGTCTGGAGTCGGGAAGTCGCATTTACATATACCCACCTATCATTACCTACAAAAGTTCGTGCTTTTACGGAGCTGGTGTTCAGATGCATCGCAAGGTGTTCAGGGCATGATTGAACACATTCAAAAAGTTTTGCTTGTCGGACATATATGAGAGATAACACGGGCTGATAGGAGTATCAGACGTTGTATAGTAATACCACATGCCTACACTCATGTACAAGAGGCGCGCATGTTTACCTGCTACCAAGCTCCCGTCGTCAATCACATGCTTCGATCTAACACGTGGAAGTGGATCCTTCTTCAGCCCTATGATAGATCCCGCGTCTAACCGTCGTGATGTGTTCTCCGATTACGGTCAACTTATCCCTGTCCAGCCTTGGCGCTATACAATTCAAGATGACAGCTCCTAACAACATCTCAAACTCCACACTCCCAAAATTCCCAGCATGGCTGCACCGAGGCTTCCCTTCCTCTGGCCTATGCTATGGAAGCCCCAAAATGCACCCCGAGTACGCGCTCGCGCCCGCGCGCCACAGTCAAAACGTACCGTCTCCACAACGTCATACCGCAGCGTCGAAGCACCCATCCAGCGCTACGGCAAAGCCCACGAGCCCGCACCGCACCTGCGCGAAAAGCTCCAGCAAAACGACGACCCCATACCGCCCAAAACCCCACACGAGCCATTGAAGAATGCTGTTGAAGAGGAGGAGGAAGAACCCGAAGGCCACATCGCAACCGCAACACCCAGCACGCCCTCCTCTTCACCCAGCACGGCCGACGCACCGCCAGCCTACACGCCGCCCGCGCCCCCCAAGACTGGCGACCCCAAACCCCTCGACTCGGTGCTGCACATGCCCGGCCCCGCGGACGAGGCGCACAAGCCGCCGCACCTGAAAACGCCGCCGTACGTGCACCACTTCGACACGTACGGGCTGGTCAAGCAGCTCACGAAGAGCAACTACACGGAAGCGCAGTCCATCTCGCTCATGAAAGCCGTGCGCGGCATCCTGATCGACAACATGCTGCTGGCGCGCGACGGGCTGGTGTCCAAGAGCAACGTCGAGAACGAGACGTATCTGTTCCGCGCGGCGTGCGCGGAGCTGCGCACCGAGGTTGGCAACGCGCGACGCAGCGCCGTCGAGCGCATGCGCACCGAGCGGGACCAGTTGCAGCACGAAGTCGATATCCTGGGCCAGAAGCTCGGGCAGGAGACGGGGACCGTGAAGGATGATCTGAAGGGGTTGTTTGACGATCGCAAGATGGCGGTGCGCCAGGAGCAGAGGAGCATGGAGACAAAGGTACGTCTTATGTGCTTTATATTTCTCCCCCGCAGGGTGCCATGTTGCGGTGCTTGCGTTGGCGCGTGAAGGAATGTTGTTGTTGTGGATACTGATTTCGCGACCAGATCCAGGAACTCAACTACCAGATTACGATCAAGCTTAACTCGGACGCGCGCTCGGAGGTCGAGGGCCTCCGGTGGGTGCTGACGCGCAGGATTGCCATGGGCATTGCGACTATGGCGACCATGGTTGTCTTGCTGCTGCAGGTGAATTCGTCGCGCAAGCATGAGGCCAAGGAGGAGCAGAAGAAGAAGGACGATGCGGGGAGGCCGCCGCCGCCGCCCGCGGACCTACAGAGGCTGGGGATTAGTAATATCACTGCTGTTTCATCGCCGGGGCAGGAAGAGGCGCTCGGGGGTGAGTTGTTGGCGACCGAGGGGGTGAGTCTGGGGTAAGTCTTATGCATTGACCTGGGCGCCTCACGCACACAAAAGAGTCAAATGAGGGGTGAGACAAATCATGAAAATGACTATCGATCAACGACTCTTTACAACTTGTGTTTCTTCTCCCCACTCGCCAACCGCCTGAACTCTTCCTGCGGCACCCCCTTCAAAAACCTCCCCAACCCACCAAAAATCTCCTCCACGCCCTGCCGATCCAACGTATCCATATCCGGCTTGCGAATCAGCTTCTTGATAAGTAGCAAACTCTCTCCATTGAGATGATCCCCCAGCCGATCATCGACCTCCCTCAGCACCTCCTCCAAGAACTTCGGGCTGTCCTTGCTCCCGACGTCGAACACCTTGTTCACGAACCCCGTGTGCACCAACTCCTCGCAGCTGATCCTCTTCGACATGATCAGCGCCTCGTTCGCCTTGCTGATGCCCAGCCGCTTGACAAATGCAAATGAAGCATTGCCCTCGGCGACTAGTCCGAGCGAGCTGAATGGCGTGAGGAGGTAGGCGTGTGGGGTGGCGTAAATGAAGTCTGAGAACGCGATGAGGGCGGCGGAAAGGCCGACGGCGGGGCCGTTAAGCGCCGTCACAAGTATCTTGGGATGGGTATAAAAAGCGTGCGTGATGTGAAGATTATTGGCAACGAAGTTCTTGAGCCACATTTGGCGGTCGTCGATGTCGGTGGGGGATTTGGTGGACGAGCCGAAGGTTACGTCTGCTCCGCTGGGTGGAGGTTAGTATGGAGCTGGGGAGATGTTGAGGTGGGAATGGTGATGAAACGTACGCGGAGAAGAAACGGCCTTTGCCGGTCAGAACGGTGATGAAGACTTCGTCATGACTGGCAACTTCGTGCATGGCGCGGGCTAGCTGGTAGTACAGGTCGCCATTGAGGGCGTTGAGTTTCTTGGGCACGTTGAGCGTGATGATGGCGACTTTGCCTTTGTACTCGACGAGGATACCTGGTTCGGACATAGTGACGGGGCTGACGTTTGGGTTGAGGAATTGACGGTGGAAGTGGAGAACTTCGCTGGAGGTTGGCCGTTTCGAGGTACTTTGGAGAGTCGTTGGTGTATGTCAGTACATCGAGCCGAGGCTCGTTCAGCTGCGGAGGAGTGCAGATCAGCGGTTTATAGCCGACACAGGCCAACCACCAGGATAACCCATTGTTAGCGCTATGTTTCTTGTGGGCGTGTGAGTGTGAAGTCTTGCGTGCGACTCGTTGATGTGAACTGTGCGAATTGACTTACAGATGTGAAGAGTAGGAGCAAGAGGGGAAGGCTTGCACGTGAAGAAGCGGCGATCTCATCTAGCCTATCGATATCTCTAATCTCCAACTTTCGCGCGAACAATCTCCACAAAGATCTTCTACCTCATCACTCCACCACCCGTCTACAACTCTCGTGCCCTGCAACCAACGCACCCAGACTCCTTTTCTCCAGAATGGGTGGCCCTAACCTCGAAGTTGCCAAAGTGCGTTCCCTTTCCGTTGCCTCGCGTATCCGCTAACCCACGCCACGCAGTTCGGCATGTACATTCTCTTCCCGATCAGCATCATGTACTACTTCGGCACGAACCTGGACGGCAAATTCTCGGTGCCGGACTTCTGGCCCAAGCCCGAGCAGACGCACCGTATCCCATATGAGCGGGAGGAGATTGCGAAGGAGTTGGAGAGATTAAAGGCAAGGAATCTGGAAAACAAGAGGAGGAGGGAGGAGGAAGAGAGGAAAATGGCTGCTATGGGAATCAGCAAGGATGAGTAGGGTAGCGGGCCGAGTGCACAATGGCGCGCCGGCGCAGACTGTGGCCTGTGGCTGGGTTGCGCGATCATAAAGCAATGCATGGAAGGCGTTCAGGAAGAGGCGTTTTATCGCCAATATGTACACTACTGTACAGTGCTGTATTATACATCTATATGCACAGGGCTTGGAGCCGTTTCAGACGTTTGTCTTGCTCGACAGGTCCTCCCATATCTCATCAGATATCGCTCCTTTACTCCAGTTCGTGTATACACCCTGTATCCCCTGGACGTCCTGCAGCTTATCCAAGAAGCGCTCGCTCAGCTCCTTCGCAGCACCCTCATCGTCCAGCGGCACCTTTGTATCCTCATTCGGGTCGTAAATGATCTCGCTTTCTTCAACCTCCAGGCCGTGCTCTTTCGCCAACAAGTCGGCAATCTTGTTAGTATGCGCCGGTTCGGTGAACAGCACAACGCGGCCCTCGTCGTCCTCGAAGACATCCAGCGCGCCTGCATCAAGTGCAGGCTCGAGTACCTCGTCGGCCCCAACACCGTCCTTTTTTGCCAGTATTATTCGCCCTTTCTTCTCAAACATGAATCCAACTGTGGAGACCTGACCGCCTGCTTCTTTTACGATTAATCTCAGCTCAGCCAGCGCGCGCAGCTTGTTGTCTGTTTGGCACTCTATTATTGTGGCGATCGAGGGAGGCAGGATGGCTTCCAGCGTCAGGTTTTCAAGTGCTGCGCCGGTGGTTGAGAGACCTTGGCCTCGCGCTATAGCCGCTTCGATTGAAGCTTTTGGTACGGCGCTCTTTTTGGCGGTTGCTATGGCGAGGTGGAGGCGAGGGTTCAAGTCAGGATTGGGCCCACCGAGCTTTACGGCATTGGTGATGTCGCGGGTCATGAGGGAGCGCTGCTTGCTCTTGCCGGCGTCATTTTTGGCTTTGTCATGCTTTATGGTCGCCCATTTCCTGAAATACAAATCAGGACCTAGGTTTCGTGAACGTCGATGGTGACTTACGAGTGGCCTGAGAGGTAGTTCGGTGTGCTACTCAAGCATCGCAACTGCACTTTCTGTGGCTTCGTTATCCGGCTGCAGGCGCATTGCGTTGCAGCTTCGAGCGAAAATGCTGCGCGAATTGCGCGAGTGAATGATGCTGCCATTGGAATTGACCGAGATCTAACGCTGGAGCGCAGAGTGGTCTGGAAACAAAAGTCGAGAAGGGCATCCCTCACCGCCAAGGAGCACTCCCGAGCTCCGCAACATGGCCACAGCTCCACCTCTCCACAACTGACAAGCAAGCTCACCCCGCCATGCGCGCGAGTTGTCCTTAGCCACACCATCACAACACACAGACAGGCCACGAGCCTTCAATAGCATCAATGGTGGCGTCCGACGAGCAGCCTGCTAGGGAGGACCCCTCGAACCCTGAGCTCGACATCAAGAAGCTCCACGCGCTTCCCACCGAACAGCAGGACCTCTACCTCCTGACCTTTACGTCCGATCTCGCGCGCCACGTCGACTCGCTGGATGCCGATGGTGCCTCGGCGCATCAGATTTACATCAAGAAAGAGCTGTTCCAAGTCATCAATCTGGCCTCCCCCGCGCCCACGCGAGTAATCCGAAACAACCTCGGACGAGCTTTCGCTGGCATCTTTGGTAAAGGAGATCGCAAGCTCCTGTTCGAGTCGATCAACGAATGCAACAACATACTCAATGGAGCAGGCAAGAGTGAAAGGGATGTCAAGGCCAAGCATGCAGCAGCGCATAGTTTGGGCTGCATATTCGAGGCCGCAGGAGACAGCGCTCAAAATTTGGCTCCGGTAGCTATAATGTCTCTGCTTCGCCTTGTAAAATTCGCGCAAAACTACACCGGGCTTAGAGCAACAATATTCAAGGCAGTGGGCAAGATCTTCAAGGGCACTGCGCCCTCGGCAGAGGAGAACGTTGCAAGAGATGCGTGGAAGCAGGCTCGAAACGCTGCTTCTAGCGACAAATCGCTCCTAGTCCAGTCAAATGCATGCTTCTGTCTTGAGCAGCTTGTAAAGTACACCTCCTTCTTCGACAACGCGACCGATTTCGACAAACTGCAGACGGCTGGATGGAAGGCTGTCGACAGCAGCTCAGCAACACTCAGACATGCTGCAGCTTCAGCTGTTGCCGCTGCGCTGGTCAAGAACTACTCTGAGACAGCGGCTGCGGAAGATCCTGTCATGGGCATAACGCGGGTCGGCACAGGCGCTACAAAGAAAAAGAACAAGCGCATGTCTACCATTGATGGCGCTGACGACGATGTCATGGATCGCCCAGATTCACCTGCACCTAAAAAGTCAGCCGCAAGAATCACTTTCACCATTTCTGCTATCCTCAAGCTTCTCTCTGCACACTACTGCCGGGGCTCCACGAGTCATCGGGCAAGAGCGGGCATTGCTGTTTGTTACATGAAGGTGCTTCGTGGCCTTGGAGAGCAGATTGTCGAGTCAAAGTATAACGAGATCGCACGCAGCCTTTTCACCGACATACTGAGCAACACCATCATCACGCAGAACCGATACCGGACGCTCAGCGCCCGAAAGTATGTGGCTGTTGTTCTGGAAACTGTTGTCGCCCAGGAGATGCTGGGAGAGTCCGGACAGCTCAACGCTGCAAGATTTCTCGTAAACGAGATCCTGAAGGACTACCCACAGAGCTTGAAGGAGCGTCCAGAACCATCGAAGCAGACGCTCATCGGAGCGCTCAGCACCTTATCAGGTCTGTTTGATAGCCTGGGATCCGCGTCCAACGTCATCGCTGATTCCTGTCGCGACGCGCTGATTCAGGTGTTGCAACATCCGAGCTACAGCGTACAGGTGCACGCCTCATCTTGCTTGCGATCTTTCGTCCTCGCGTGTCCACTCCAACTCTTGCCATCGGTGACGATATGTATGAACAGCGTCAATCGAGAGCTTGGCTTGCTAGGCACAGGACGGCAATCACCAAGGAAGTGTGTTGGTCTGGCGAACGGTCTTTCCGCAGTATTGAGCACATCTACCTCCCAGCCGTTGCACGGTTCAGTGGACGTAAACTCACGTGTCTTATCGCAAGCGACAACACTGCTAAAGTCCGCAGGCAATTCCGACGTCAGAGTCTCGGCCACCCAGGTACAGGTTGCGTGGATCTTAATCGGAGGGCTTATGACTCTTGGTCCGAACTTTGTCAAGATCCACTTGTCACAGCTGCTTTTGCTGTGGAAGAATGCGCTTCCTAAGCCATTGAACAAGGACAACATGGTGCAAAGGAACGTGTTCGAACTCAGCTATCTGTCACACGTACGAGAATGCGCTCTTGGCTCGATTTCGACGTTCCTAGAGTTTAACAGCAGACTCCTCACTTTGGATGTCACAAAACGGTTAGCCGCGATGCTTCAGAATACGACTATGTTCTTAAACACACTGCCAGCCAAGAAGACCACGGACGACATTGCACAACGATTGTCACCTGCACTTCAGCTACACGACTTTGACCTCATGGTTCGGAGACGTGTATTGCAGTGCTACACCAAGCTCGTAGATCTCACACCCGCAAGTAGCAACGAGGTCTTGCTGCAGACAAATTTGCTCTCTTTCGCTGTCGCCAACTTCGCAGACCCAGACAACTACACCACCAGTTCTTTCAGTACGGCCATTGCAAGTGCTGCAGGTTCATTTGAGAGTATCTGGGAGGTAACAGATAACCACGGCTTCGGCGTCACTGGCCTTGTTCGTGGTTTCGATATAAAGGCTCTGCCAGGGGAGCATGAGAACAGTACCGGACATCACTGGTTGGTGAGAAATGGGTCAGAAGCCATTATTGACCGTACAGTAAGTTGCAACATCAGAGTCCATGGTTCCTTATAGCTTACAAAGACCAGCTCCTGTCGCCGATATGCGGCGCAATCGAACATGACTCGATTTCGTTGTACAATAATCCCTCGCATACCAGCTCTGATCTTCCAGATCCACCAGCTACTGAGGTCGTCAACTCAGCTCTGCAGCTGTTCGCTATCTGCCTACCGTTGCAGACACCCAAGATCCAGGAGAGTATTCTTGAGCAAATGACATCGTTCCTGTCTGCCGGTAGTCTTCAACGTGATATCCACAGAAAGACCGCCATGATGGTCAATATCGCGTATGGACTGCTCTCCGCTCTTAAAGTGGCTGTCAAGGAGACGCGTTCTGCATCTGGTAGCTTGAGAGGAATAGCAGTCGAGAAGGTCATGCAAGAGCTTCTGCATGTGAGTATCTCACTCTTAATGCATTAGATTCAGTTCCTAATATACTCAGGTTTTCGTCATTCTGCCTGATCCATTCGTTCGCAGGCTAGCCGGAGAGGCACTTGGCAGGCTTTGCAGCAGTTCAGGCAATGCTCTGACCGGCAATGAGGTCAACTACCTCGTTGATCAGATCGTTGCGAACCGTGAGCCGTTCGCTCGTTCGGGATATGCGTACGCGCTGGGCTGTATCCTCTCTCAGCTAGGTGGCATGGCGGCGAGCTACCACCTGAAGAACATACTTGGTATACTCATGTCTTTGGGCAATGATCCTCATCCCATCGTACACTTCTCGGCTATCGACAGTTTGTCCCGGGTGGCAGATTCGGCCGGCTTATCGTTCTCCAGTCATGTTACTGGCACACTCGGTATGCTTGCACAGCTGTACGCTGCGGACTCGCACAACGAGGAGTCTGCATCGCTTGCATCGTCAAACATCGAGATTGATCTCCCTACTCCTGCCACTATTGCACGATGCATAGACAGCACAATCAATGTCCTCGGGCCGGATTTGCAGGATATGGCTAAAGCACGCGATATGATCATGACACTGATCAGTCTATTCGAGAAGGAGCCGGATGAGTTGGTCCGCATCGAAGCGCTGCGTTGCCAGGAACATGTGTCGCTATACGCCCCCGGCCATATGCGCTTTGTGGACTACGTTAAGCACCTCCAACAATCACTTGACAGCCCATCCACGCAAATCCGCGACATGGCTATCGACGGCTTGCACAACCTTATGAGGCGTAACACCGAAGAGATTATTCGCACAGGTGATTCTGGCTTGGAGGATGCGCTCTGGCACGTTCTCGACAGACAGCCAGACCACGAAGTCGTTCGAAATATCTTGCGCAACTGGCTCCACCAGACCGGCCTCACGGACACGGCCGCATGGGTGCAACGCTGCCACTCAGTGCTCACGAAGACGAAAAAAGTCGAAACACAGGAAGTGATTGAGACCAAAGCTAAGGCCGGTACAGCGGATCTTCAAGACGAGGAGGTTGCTGGCTTTGCGGCTGCTGCAAATGCACCAGGCGCTGAGGTTGGGCAAGCTGGACAAGCAAGTCAAGAATTGCTCAAGTGGCAGGTGCGAACCATCGGCATGGACCTCTTGAGCGAGTTAGTGGCTATGGTGAGCAAGGAGGCTGCTTTTAGGGAAGAGTCGTCATGTGTGCTCGCCTTGCAACATAGAGTTGCTGATGTTGTCCGGATTGCCTTTTCCGCATCTACCGCTGGCGTCGTTCAGCTTCGCATACGTGGTCTGAAGATCATTGACCAAGTCTTGAAGGTAAGCCAGTCCGCAGTCCATGAAACAGGCAAAATCTAACCCGTGCGTTAGCTGTTCGGCAAGACCCCAGATCCTGACTTCGCGGAAGTGACGCTACTTGAGCAGTACCAGGCTCAGATTGGATCAGCGCTTACCCCAGCATTCGCCGCCGATTCATCGCCGGAATTAGCAGCGGAGGCCATAAACGTGTGTGCGACGTTCATTGCGACAGGTATAGTGACAGACGTTGACCGCATGGGTCGTATCCTCAAGCTTCTAATTACGGCGCTTGAGAACTTCTCGAGTAAGTCATATCGCGCTTACAATAAGTGCCACCGCTGATCAATGAGCAGGTGAAACTGAGGCAGCAGCTATCGGCGACCTAAGAGGCCTCAGCTCGAATGCGGCAGTAATGGTGAAGATGTCGGTCTTTTCCGCATGGGCTGAGCTTCAAATAGCTAGCACCGAGCAAACCTACCTGGTCGATGTTCTGCGACCGCATATTGCCAAGCTCACACCATTGTGGCTTGCATCGTTACGGGAGTATGCTCGATTGAGGTTCGAGCCTGATATCTCATCATCGATGGGCGCGGCCTCCTTGTCAGGCAGCCTCGACACTATTTATGCTGCGCTTAATCGGGAGACTCTCCTGAAGTTTTATCAAGAATCCTGGCTCAACCTCGTCGACGCCATTGCCAGCTTGATCGATGAGGACAGCGAGTTCGTCTTCGATGCCCTCGATGGCAAGACCGAATTTTCTGAGCCACAAACTCCCACCAAGGCTGACCATATCAACTACCGAGACGAGCCGGTGGCTTTCTTCTTCGTTTTGTTTGGTCTTGCCTTTGAAGCGCTAGCAGGACGCCCGGGTGATCTGCAAGCGTCGAAAGAGCAGATCTTGGAGATACTGCAAGCTCTAAAGAAGATCCTGCGTCCATCGGTATCTGGTCAAGCGATCTATCAAGAAGTCATCTTCTCTGAGACAATGGATATGCTGGACCGACTGGTGCTTACTGAGGGTCTTACTGTTCAAACCGTCATTGTGGAGATTGCTCGGAACCTGTGCCTTGGACACCCGTCAGCTCGCAGGGATCGAGGAGCGCCTGGCGATGATCATCTTTCAGAAGATATTGACCAGCTGTTCGAGCTCACAAAAATCATGGTCCTTGTGTTGTCTGGCTTGGTTCCTGGTCTAGAAGACAGTACCTCGAAAGCTCGCCATGAATTGAACGAGGAAGCCGTCGCTCTTCTGACGACGGCGTTATCCGCGTTAGTAGATGCTGCTCAGGTCTTCCCTTCCATCATTAAGGCTGACCTGCACGCGTGCATATTGCATGTCTTCGCCACTATCTTTGGAACTGGAGCTTGCCAGGCGACAGTGGTGCCGCAGTCACTGCCTATCTTTAAGCGTTTTGTTACAAGCCTGACCCGCGATGCCGAAGCCACCGATGATACTGGCAAGCAATTACGTGCAACACTGACACGCTTCCTGACCATCATGAGGCACGCACAGCAGCGGGAATTCGATGCTGCGCTGGCCTGCGAAAAGAACATCATTCTCGCAACCACGATCCTTGTCAGCTCTGCAGCATCTGCCTTCGCACCCAACGATCCACTCATCAAGGTCTTCGTAGACAATCTTTTCGACTGCCTTGGCACCATCACCACCTCGAAGGTCGCAGTTGGCTGCTGTCGCTCCCTCATCCTACTGCCGAAGAGAGGTGCCGTAGAAACCAGCATCGCAGCCCTCATCCTGCCCCAAATCTTGACCTTCCTCGCCAACCCTTCAAATGTCGAAGGCCTCGAAGAGTCCCGCACTCTCCTCACTCAGACCTTGGTGACGTTCATCTCCACACTCCCCAAGCCCGAGCAGCGCCAGCTCGCAGCGAAAATCATCATTCCCGCGCTCCTGGCACGGGTGCAGCACGACATGACTACGAGTCAAGAGACGGCGGGCAGGTTGCTGGAACTTGCGCAGGCCGATCAAGAGGCATTCAAAGGTGTTGTTGCGGGGCTACGTGCAGAGCAGAGGGACTTCTTGCAGGGCGTGCTGAAGAGCGGACAGGGTCCTAAGAAGGAGGTCAGGAGGGAGGATGATGGTGAGCCGACGATTGCATTGAAGATGAACTTCGGGTCTTGAGTGCATTAGACGGGGGAGAGGGGATGAGATAGTGGTTCGCGTGGTGGTGTCTGTAATATACCCTGTTGTTTTGTTCGCGTCACCTGCTCCTCGGGCCACCTAGGTATAAGGCTGGAGCTGTCCCTCAAGGTTCGTCTGGTTTTTGCCCTTTCTTCTGATAACTAAAACACGACGCTGTCGTTGGATTTGTACCGACTTTCTCGAACTTGATTGATGTCTCATCCCGTGTACTTGTCCTTAAAAGAGCGACCTTAAAAAATCTTTAGCTCCGACAAACGTTCTGGTCTTCTCTGGCTTCCGAAACTGAGACACACACATACTGCATAGTACGTGGAAGGCAGAATGAACATGGACATGTTTGTCTTTAGGTATTGTTGCGACTCCACCGCCCCGTCAATAAGATCAAATTTGGTAGAAATTCAGCGTTGTCCAAAGCTACAGGCGACAAAAAAGAAGAATTCCAGTTCATGTGTCGCCGGAGATTTGTCAAGTCGGACACGGCCTCAATCAAGGATCCTGTTCTATTTCCTCACTCTACATTAGTGTTCTGTCTGTCGCCGAAAGAAAGCATGGGGGAGATAGGCATAGAGATGTTGTGTGCTCCTATCTTTGTAAGTTTTGTGCTTTCAACATACGTTCTTGTTTCTGTCCCTACGACAGTTGGACGAATGAGCGGTGTACTGTGCTTGCAGAATCTTGTTACACATCGTTATGTTGTGGCCACTAAGTTTGCGGCATTATGAAAAAAACAGTGAGACGCTCATGTCCTCCTGTCGTGATCGGAGCACAGAAGCTGCGACGTTTAGAAGAAAGCTGTCGATCCTTCATGCCCTCTCCTGCTTCTGTCGCATTCAAGCATTAGATAATTTTGTTCAATGTCGGCAGGGAAATGCTTTTCAAAACGTACATTCTGAGATCTCATGTCTTTTTCTGCTCGAAAACGTATTTGAGAGGCCGTATGTGCCGGACTTGCGAATAGAACGTGTGTAGTGCGATCTGCACAACTATGACAACGTAGACGTACAGTAGAACCTGACATGTGCACTTTGGGTCGACTATCACCAATGATGCTTACCTGCGTATGTGACGCGTGTCTGTACCAAAGTCGATAGAGATTCGAAGACGTCACTGTCGCATAATACTCACCTCGAAACCAAGGTACACTCGCGTATTCTAGCTCGGATTTTTGATACCACTATTCGCGAGACGACATGGATTTCTGGGACATCAGGTGTCTTCAAGCGATGTGCTCTTTCTCTTCTTCGAGGTGTCACGCTGCAAACGCAAGCGCTGCTTATCCTGTCGGGAAAAGACGACAGTCAGGCTGATGGGTGTTGCTGAGTGACGCATGCAAAAGAAACAGCTTCCCGGAATTTCCATGATTATGGGCTTGCCACTGTGGATTATTGTTCACGTTCTTTCTTTTGCCACGACAATCTGCGCTGTGCGTGTCTGAGACCCAGATGTGAGTCGAAAGTTGATACGTCGAATCACATTATAATTGCTGTCCATCGCCCCTGAGCTGGTGTCATGTGGAAAGCGCCCTTGTTCATATGGCGGGAAAGTACCTATGATAGGCGTGGGGCGTCCTTCAGCTGCTGAGAGCTAGGCTCTCAACTGCATTTGCTCCTTGTATACACAGAGACTGCATCGCCACTTATTTTGACGCTCGATGGGGATGCTGGGCTTTAATTCATTTTATAGAGTGAGACATTGAGCCAGTGCTAGAGCTGAAAGGACTTGGCTGAACGCACAGGCCAGGACCTAGCACCGGTGATGGTAGAGAGGTGTTTCGAGTTCCCGCATTGACCCCTTTCGACTTTCGCAGGCCAGAAACGTTGGGCACGAGGATAACATAGTCCCCAATTTCAGCGATATCGATAACGCGGCGGCTCGCTTCGGGCGCTAATATCTACATTCAGCTGTCCGCACAGGTCTCGACTGTCCAGCTCCTCTCTCAGTGCCACACAAAACGCGCCGCTAACAGGTCCTCAAGCCGTCTTCAGCCTCATATGGTCAGCCATTCCGTCAAGCCCCTGACTACGTCTGCAACCTACTTGAGTCACCTGCTCCTAAAATCTTGTGCTCTCTCACGGTGTGCTGATCGATGTGCATTGAAGGCGTTGTTCGGAATGATCGACAGCACCTGGCGAACGATCTACACCCCGCACTTGGGGCACTGCACCCCTATGCAGGTGTATCTCATAGCAACCGCATGGCATCGGCAAGCCTGCAGCTCGCCAGTAAAAATGAATGATGGCGCCGTCGCCAAGCTACGCTTTCTCACTTTAGATTAAGGTTTCGGTGAGACCCAAAGTTCTCACGCTTTAGCTCAGGAACAACAAGGCTGGGTCGTCCTAGTCAAGAGCTAAGCCTGGAACTACCATCGACAGGTACATCTACCTCCTCAAATACTTTGAAAGTGTAGCCTCATCGGGAAATCACAGTCAGCCACAACTGCAGACTTTCCACCGCTCCTACTGGTGACAGGTTATTGACAGAGGCGTAGGTCCGGTGTCTGACAATTGTATGTTTTTCTCGGCAGCTTACCAGGAAGAGAGGATGGCTTTCCGGGCACCAGGCAGAGCTTGCACGATCGCTCGCACGAAAGCTGTCGTGATAGGTCTAGAGATTATCAACGAGCTCGTATCAGATTTGCCCCCACGCATGAGTAACGTATCTGTGGCTTCTATCGTATTTCGGCTCGCCCATCAGGAAAGTACTGGCAACCTGGAACAGAAGACCATGAGATATCTGCGTGTTGTACTGATATTGTGTATCCGGTCCAGATATACTACTAATCATGTCAGTGTCTTAGTGCCGACTCTCGCTAACACCGTCCCTTGATGGTCTCCAAATGAGCGATTGTTCGCCTTGCTGTTTAGTCCGTAGATAAGACTTTGGAGCCCTAGACACATTTTTGGGTACAATCGAGATGGGCCCAGACAAACCAAATACGATGGAGACGTACGACCGAGCACGCCGATGACGCACATGTCATGTTTCGGAGCTAGGAATGTCGATAAATTGCGCCAGCTGGTTCTTTCGTCGGGTGGCTTGAGCGGCCTGGCATGGCGAGCTAGACTTATGGCTGAAGAGGCGTCAAGCGGCAGTTATACCAACTTGGAAGAACTTTGTTTTCTTGGAGCACAGTCAAAAGCGAAGATACCCCCTCCACAGTCGCAGCCTAGCAGCGACGTCCTCAGTAGCCGGCATCATGGCCGTTTCACTCTTTTCCAAGCTGTCAGCGTGCCTCGCAATTTTGTCGTTCCCTCATCTCACTTTTTCTTTGGGCAAGACAGATACTATCACGTGGGGAGGTGACAGCTCTAGAGCTGGCTACGAAAGCACGCACAACCTCGATCCGCAAACGGTTTCCAGCGCAGACTTTGGCAACATCTGGATTGCGAAACTCCCTGGTAACTTCAATGGCATTGGTGCAGAACAAGTGCTCTCTCAACCCCTGACCTACACGACTAGTGACGGTACGTGTTTTCCTTTCTTGATGTAGTCCCAACCTCTCGCCAAGAGTACAACTGATTTCACATCGGATGTATCGGGTCTTGGGGAGCTTCATCTATAATGTCAATCGAAACATGCTTACTGTGATCTTTTACGTATAGGCATTCAGTATGTGTACGTTGCAACAACCCAAAACAATCTTTACAAGATCAACGCCAAGACTGGGGATGTGGTGAAGTCGCGCAACATTGGCGTGCCGTTCATGGGAACGGACTTGGGCGGTGAGTATACTGTGCTACGCTGTGAGGAAATTGAGCTTATGTCGAGCAGGTTGTAACGATATCTATCCTGCTATTGGTGTCACCGCAACTGGTGTCATCGATCCAGCCACCGGCCTGTGGTATTTGACCTCAAAAACATACTCGGAAGAAGTAAGAACGTCATGCGAGTGTCGATAGTCAATGATGCTAACAGCGCCTGTAGTTTCAAGCTGGTAACTTTGGGCTCAACAATGCGCCTGGTCGCCAAAATGGTCGCTACTACTTCCATGCTGTCAGCACAGAAGACCTTGCTGAAGCACCAAACTTCCCAACGCCAGTGCATCAGACGCCTTTCCGAAACAACAAGAACAGATGGCTGGTTGCTGGGGATCATCACCAGAGGCCTGCGCTGCTTCAGGTTGGAGATTACATCTACACCGGCTGGGCGTCCCATTGTATTCAGTACAATTACACAGGAGCCATTGTTGGATTTCACAAGTCTACAGGAGCTGTGGCGGAAGCTTTCTCCATGCAGTAAGTCTGCGGCCAATTCATAAGTGCTCGGGAATGGTTGACTAACCTGGTTCCGCAGAGGAGGTCCTGAGCCAAACACTGTCGCTGGAGGTGGCATCTGGATGAGTGGTGGTGGTCTGGCCTACGATGGTGTTAGCAGTATGTTCTTCTCAACTGGAAACGGCTGGGCTTCTCAACTGCCTGCAACCGGTCACCCCGTTGCAGGACCGAACGTTCCCACCTCGCTGGAAGAGG
The DNA here is from genome assembly GCA_022560025.1 of Stagonosporopsis chrysanthemi. Taxonomy (NCBI): domain Eukaryota; kingdom Fungi; phylum Ascomycota; class Dothideomycetes; order Pleosporales; family Didymellaceae; genus Stagonosporopsis; species Stagonosporopsis chrysanthemi. The sequence goes on from JAFISE010000204.1 coordinate 29,191, forward strand.
CCGTGGTCCACATGAATATCAATGGCGACGGCACTATAACGCCAGTGGACTTTTTCATGCCATGGGAGAAGGTTCAACTCGACGGAGCAGACAAAGATCTTGGCACCACACCATTCCAGTTACTGCCATCGGAATTCTCTTGTCCGAATGCGCGCCGCGTGGGTGTGGTCACCGGCAAGTCAGGAAAAACTTACTTCCTGAACGCCGATGACCTCGGTGGCTATCAACAAGGTGCTGACAGACTAGACGACGCCATCTTTGTGTACCAGCACGAAAACTCTGTCTATTCGGCTGTTGGGGTGATGCCAGTCGGCAAGTATATCTACGTTAACGTCATCAACTATCAGACTCGAGTGTTCCAATGGAGCTGTAACGCCAACGGTGATGGAGCTGTCACGGAAGTCACCACAGCTGCAGAGAAGAATGCTCAAGCCATTGGTGTTGGCCATGGTGCGACAACGTCAGTCGATGGTCGCGATGGAACTGGACTGTACTGGATGACAGATGTCGAGGGCCCTAAGCTTCGTGTTTATGATGCAGCACCGCCAAGCGACGGTGGCGCACTGAAGCTGCTCAGAGCATTCAACTTCAACAACCCAGGAAAGTTTGCTCGTCCGGGCTTTGGCGACGGCAAAGCTTTTATCGGCACGACAGGTGCGCTATACGCCTTTGGCTCTCCTGTTAATCTTCCGCTCAACTGCACTGGACCTATCAACTTTGCAAAGACATCAGTCAATGGCACCTCAGAGGCACTTCAAATCACTTGCACCGCCAACGTTGGGACCACTGTCACCGCCTTCAACCTCACAGGCGCTAATTTTGCAGTCGTTCAGGACAGTTTACCGACTTTGCCGTTGATTCTCAACCCAGGACAGAAGTTCTCCTTCCAGACTCGATTCACCCCGAAAGCCGTCGGTCCTCTCTCCAGCGATGTGGTTGTCACCACCTCGAATGCGGCTGGTGGCTCTTCTTCAAGCACACCCATCACTTTGAGTGGGACTTCCAACTCTGCCGCTGCCCTCTTCAGTATACAACCAATCACTGTGTCCTTCAACTCGACTGTCGGCGCTGGAGAGGTGCAGAAGAGTGCATTCTTCAACAACAACGGAGACACTGCTGTTGTCGTGAACAGCATACAATTCTCAATTGTCTCAGAAACAGGTCCATGGATCGAAGCAACCACTACTAGTGACGGCAGGAAGCAGGTCGCGCAATTCATCTTCTCGAATCTGCCGAGCACAATCCCTGCTAATACACGCCAGACAGTAGGCATTTTCTATAATCCGCTCCAAGCAGGCAATCACGCGGTCTTCCTCAGAGTGTCCACCAACGGCGGTACGAAGCTGCTCGACGTCTTTGGGGCAACTGGCAGCACCCCTAATGCACGCTTCGAATTCGAAAAGCCTGATGGCTCAGGTTGGGTTGAATACACTCCAGGTCAGAACTTTACGTTCGGTAATGTTGCACCTGGTACCGTGCGCAGGTTGCAGATGCGAATCACAAACAATGGCTCCAACACGGCCTCGCCGCTAGGTCTGACGGTCTCCAAACCTCCGTTTGGCGTTGCTGGATTCGTTAAGGCAGCAACCAGCTTCGATCTTGCCGAAGGTACACAGATTGCGGCCGGACAATCTGCCAATGCTACAGTCTTTTGTGCACCCCCCGAGCGCCAGGTTAACACTCCTGATACCCAGGCCGCAGCCCCATGGAGGATCAACACAAACAGCGACCAAGGTGCTGTACTACTGAACTTTGCTTGTAATGCCGCTGCTCCTCAGGTCGGACCACTTCAGGACAACGGCTCAGCTCAACATGGGTATATTGGCTGTTATCAAGATCAGACTCCGGGACGACAGCTATCCAGCATGAAGTACGGTGATGACAATAACACTGCTGGAAGATGTATCGACCTTTGCTCTGCAGGCGGCTACAACTTTACCGGGTTGTCGTTCCGACGTGAGTGTTGGTGTGGCAATGCACTTCCTCTCAAGCGACGCACAGCCCAAGACTGCAATTTCCGCTGCACGGGCGACAATAACCACACTTGCGGTGGTGACGGAGTATTGCATCAGTGGGCCATGCTCGACCTCTTTGCAGACTCTAGCAAGTGGGACGGTGTTCTCCAAGGACCCGATCTGGCAATTACCGAAACCTCTGGAGACTACCAGTACGCAGGCTGCTACGCTGAGAGCGGTAGCAAGACGTTCAACACAAAATCTGTCAACAGTAATCTGAACACTGTAGACAGCTGTCGGAAGTTTTGCGGCGGTTCCGCGCTTTTCGGTCTGCAATATGGCTCGGAATGCTACTGCGGGTCTACCATTGCCTCGACTTCCACACTCGTGGACCGTTCCCAGTGCGGCATGACTTGCAGTGGCAACAACAGCCAGTACTGCGGTGCAGGATCACATATGCAAGTCTATCGGCTTGGTGCTGTCTCATCATCAAGTTCGACAAGCTCTTCTTCGACAAGTTTGATAAGTTCCACGACTGCAAGCTCGACGAGCTCTTTATCTTCAAGCTCGCTTAGTCTATCGAGCTCTTCGGTCGCAACGAACGCGACAACATCAAGCCAAGCGTCTTCTAACGCGGTCTTGTCAACATCGACAGTCGCTACCAAAAACCAAACGTCGCTCGTAACATCGACTGCATCGTCGTCTGCTTCGTCTACATTGTCTGCAATGTCGTCTGCATCATCATCCGGAGATTCAACCGCAACATCAACCCTCACGTCGAGCTTGACATCGAGCCTGACATCAGTGACAACATCAACAACAACTCCAGAACCGGAGATTGATGGTGTGTCTGCAAGGATCAATTCTTTCAGATACCAGGGATGTTACAGCGAGATCACAGGCCGCGCATTGACAGGAAAGACACAAGTTGGTACGACTATGACCAACAGGGTTTGTGCTGCTTTCTGCGCTGGATTTTCTTACTTCGCAACGGAATACTCGACAGAGTGTTATTGCGGAAACACGTTGAGCCCCTTGTCGCAGCCAGTTTCAGATGGCCGCTGTAAAATGCCATGCGCAGCCAACATTACGGAGACTTGCGGTGGTGCAAACGGCTTGACGTTGTTCAAGCTTGATACGAGCGAAGCTTCCTCCAGCTCGTCCCCCAGCTCGTCCTCCGCTAGCAGCCTCACGTCCTCGTCAACTGGCAGCTTTGCATCTTCCTCTGTCAGTAGCTCTGCGTCTTCGTCTGGCAGTAGCTCTGCGTCTTCGTCTGGCAGCAGCTCGGCATCTATCAGCAGCTCAGCATCTATCAGCAGCTCAGCTTCTCGTACAAGCTCCACCTCGATTCTTAGCACCACGTCCACTTTCAGCTCAATTTCTAGCAGCGGCTCAACATCCATTAGTAGCCCAACATCGACCACAGCATCTTCAACCAGTGTTAACACGCCAATTTCTACTCCTCTAAAATGTCCAGCCAACGACGGCGCAACTTATATTTCGAACTTGCAGGTCTTCCTCATCGAGTGCGGTAAAGACTACTCCAAAAACGACATGGGGCGTGTTGTAGTTGCTGCTGGTGATCTCAACGCCTGCATCGATGCATGTGCAACAACCACTGGTTGTAAGAGTATCGCGTTGTCCGGCGTGGCTTGCTATCTAAAGAACGGAGTCGGCCCTCCAAACGACAATGGAGTCTGGGGTGCCGGAATCTGGGGCGCCCGAGTGCTTGCTGGAGAAATCACAAGCTCATCTTCGAGCTTGTCCTTCTCTTCTGCTGTTTCGACATCTGGACCGAGCTCAAGCATGACAAGCAGCCAGCAAATATCGACTAGCAGTATTACTACACTAGATCGTAGCTTCTCGACAAGTTCCAGTGTTGTCGCTGCCAGCAGTATCTCCAGCGCGATTTCAGCAAGCGCTTCGTTGAGCAGCCCTTCAACGTCGGCAAGTAGCTCTCCATCGGCTAGCTCCTCTCTGTTTAGCAGCACGCCGATGTCGACGAGTATTCCATCACCCACGAGTACTTTCTCATCTTCTTCTTCGACTCAGCCATCTTCTGCTGCACCGACAACCACCTCGTCTACTCTGAGCACAATCATTTCGACAACCACATCGTTTGCTTCGAGCACAGCAAGTTCGATTCGCATCTCATCCACCGCTACTGGGCCCATCGCTGCACAAACAGCAGGCATTTACTACTCACTTGGCTGCTACGGCGAGCCAAACGGCGGTCGACTTCTGCAGGATCTCTACACGGACAATAATATGACAGTAGAGATGTGTGCGTCTAGAGCCCGGGCACTGGAACGCGAATACATGGGCGTAGAATATGGAGTAGAGTGCTGGATGGGTGACTCGTTTGATGCCAAACTCAATGCACCTCTTGCATCAAGCAGATGTAACACTCCTTGTGCTGGCAACGACACTAAACTTTGTGGTGGCAACAGCGCTTTGCAGATGTACATGCTGAACAGCACTCTGGCGACACCACAGAACGAGGTGCCGAAAAATACAGCACTCGCCTGTCCGGCAAATGACGATCAGTCCTGGACAGCCTCGAATGGGGCCAAATTCCGAATAGAATGCGGCTGGGATCGTAACGGTGGCTCTTCCGCAAGAGTCTCCGTTTCGAGCTACGAAGCTTGCCTAGAGGTATGTGCTAAGACAACAGGCTGTGGCAGCGTCGCACTGGCGGGTAGCAACTGTTACCTCAAGACAGGTACCCTTGGCATGCGAGTGCGCAACGATGGCATCCGGGGAGCAACGTTGATAAAATCTCCTTCTTAGAACATACTTTAGCTCAGTCAAGGTAGAACAGATCTTTGTTCTTAATATAAGTCTTTTTACATTGCATGTAAATGATCTATGCCCTGAGGTTCATTATGATCGGCTTCCCGTCTTGACTCTGTGCGCCTTGGGCTAATAGATTCGAAGCTGCTTGAGCAATTCGCCGGACTTTGCAATGTCTTTGATGAATCTATCTCCTTGGAACAGGAAGATTTGTCTTCAGCCACCCAACTCAGTACTGATGCCGTCATTGGAATTCTGATGTAGGGTTGGGAAGGGTCGGGAAGGTAATCCGACGTCTGATACAGATTCGAAGTATTGAAGGAGTGTAGAAAGACGCTACAGCAACGTTGCTGCACATCAACCTGGTCGGCAGGAATTCGTGACCGACTTCGCTGCGGCCATTTGCGGAGCTCCTCCAATTGCCGAACCATGCATGTCAAGCCCCACAACCGGAACGTGGTGCAGAGAGCGCCCCCACACATACACCACGACAACACATCAGCAAGCTGTGTTGTAACCACCACCCTTGATGCTCATCCGACCACTGTTCATCTGCTCACGCTCGCGCCTAATCTTTGTCGGACCAAAAGCATCGTTCAGGAGCTCCACTCCGAATTTCAAGCGCCTACTATCGACGTCATCGAAACTCCAAGCTATGGCGGCGTTTTCGCATCTCATTCGGTTTGAGGCCGATGACGGCAAAACCTACTATGGAGATTTGGCCAAAGAAACACCAACAAGAGACATCCAAGGGAAAGTTGTTGATGTGCTCGAAGGCGACGTGAAAAACGGTTTCAGCAAGAAGGGTAGCAAGGCTAAAGTAGCAAAGCTACTCTGTCCGTTGCCTACAACAAACATCATCCTTTGCGTGGGTCTGAACTACAGGCAGCATGCAGAAGAATGCAACGTTAGTCGTACGCCATGACATGAGACACCAGCTTTACTGATATGTTCAGCTCACAATTCCGTCCAACCCAGCCATCTTCATGAAGCCGAGCGACGCTCTTGCAGGACCTCTTGATGATATTCCCATTCACAAAGACTGCCAGAGTAACCTTGACTATGAGGGAGAGCTCACCATCGTTGTTGGCAAAGACTGCAAGAACGCGACTAAAGACAACTGGCAAGACTTTGTTCTCGGCTATACAGTCGGAAACGACGTTAGCGCACGCAACTTCCAGCTCCCAGCTACCGTCTCCGGCGGTCAATTTGGCTATGCCAAGTCTTTTGATAAGTTCGCGCCGATAGGACCATGTATCGCGAGTAAGGATGTCGTCGGCGATCCGCAGAAGCTGAAGTATTGGACCAAGGTCAACGGAGAAAAGAGACAGGAAACAGGGACTGATGACATGATCTTCACGGTTGGAGAGATCATTCAACATCTCAGCCGAGGCACAACGCTCCGCGCTGGTACTGCGATCTTAACGGGTACGCCAAGCGGTGTCGGCCTGTTCATGGAGCCCAAGGGATTCGTGAAAGATGGTGATGAGGTGGAAATCTATGTGGAGGGTATTGGGAGCATTATCAATAAGATGAAGTTCGAGTAATACAGGTGCCGCACCAATGTGAGGTGGGCCAGGTGTACGCTGCCACGCCGCTTCATCGTAGCTTAATCTAAATGTGTTAAGTGAAGAACTACATGGAAGTTCGCAACTACAAGAGTCGAAATTGCACGTTGATATCAATTATTTGATGTTGTCTTTTCCTTACTGACCAGCAACCTTCCGCGGGCAGCTTCCATCGATAATATACACGATGGTAAGTACAACCTTGCCGCAGAAGCCGCGAGCTAAGCAAGTTAACGCTTTCGAGCACACAACGCGTCATGTAAACATCACACAGTTGTATCCCAGCACATTTTAACACACTTTATTTCTGTTTCTTATACAACTCGACAACAGCACATTCATTTCGAGTCGCCTTAGCGAATTGCTCACAGCCGAGAATCTCTAAGCATACACAGCATGGGTCCCACACGACATTGTTCAAGCGATTCAAGAGCTCCTACGCATGAGAAGCAGGGACGGAAGGATTCCGCAATTGGGAACGATGCAACTGGCCACTCAAGCGCTCGTACCGTAAGCTCCAGTGACACATCTACATCAAGCGCGCGCATGGGAGATGAGTGCGGGGCTGAAAACCGCTGGCAGAAGCTCAGAGCTGCTCGAGATGAGGAGCAAGAGATTGAGCGTTACAAGGAGTTGCAGAAAAGACCACGCTCTCGATCCAAAGCTGAACACGATGCGCAGTTTCACGAACGTCGCTCGAGGATGATGCAACAGAGAAGAGTAAGGCGTGAGGCTAAGACGGGTGTCGAAGGAGTGGTTGGGCCTGCAAAAGAGTTTGGATTTAGTGTGCAGCGGGAGAGACCCAAGTCAGAAGGTCCAGGCAAAAGATCTGCTGCGTCTGGTCATGAGCAGTCAGCCATGTCAAGCTTCGAAGAAAGTTCTCCCGGGGAATGGTTATCCGGTACCCTAGGACAGTCAGAGACGGTACTTGTCGGTATTCTATTGGAGAGCGAAGCGTTGCTGTCAGGCCTGAAGCGACCATGTCTCAAACGAACGGATACAGAAATGTTTGCGGATATCACTCCACGGGGGTCACCTCCACCAAGCACTCCCTGGAGAAATATGCACCAGCAGCCAGATCGGCTGAATGTCAGCCAGGATCGAATTGAGAGTCATTTTATCCTGGCAGACAGATTCCTCCACGACACAAACACGATGCTTGGCTTTATCAAGGGCTGGCCTGAGTATCAATTCCAAGACATTGCGTACGCCTTTGAGAAAGATCCCGACAATCGAGGCCGGATAGTCAAATTTGTCGATCTGGGGGCCCAAGACTGGGGAGTTCAAATTCTCAACCCTCTCCGAGTGGGATCAAATGTGCCGCGTTCGTTCACCGACATGTACACGTTTGATGATCTACCTACCGCCTGTCAGGAGCAAGGGTGCGATGCAGGTTGCCCGCGCAAAGTCCTCGTCAAGGAGAAGGTAGCAAACCTGAAAAGATTTCGTCTTCAGCAGAGCAAAAAGAGACTGCTTCGCGAACAACCGCTATTGAACCCGACGACTCAAGAAGGCAGACATTGCCTGGATGTGCTGTCCAATTCGATGTCGTCTCCAGCGGCACCGCTCGACTCTAATGGAGGGAACATACCGGCCGGACTTTCAAACTGTGGTTACGCAGTGGAACCGTCAGCATCAAAACCACCAGGAAGTCCACGCCCTGCAAACGGCGTCTTACCAACCACCTCCAAGGAGATTCGAGGCGCAGCTTATTATCGTGCAAAGATCCAAGAGTCGATCGGCAAGATAAACGGCCACATGTCAAGCAAGCAGGCATCAAATGTGCCTAATCGCGACGCAGTCAATGATTGGCTGCAGAAGGCAAATCGCGCGAATAACCCTTCTAGCCCTGGGGGCCATGAGTGCGCTGTTGATCAGAGGATATTTGGGTCTCTTGGAGACGCACTAGTGCATCACGAGAAGATACCAGCTGGGCCAGACTCGTTCCGCTCTGAGAAACTCTATTTGAATTTGGAAAAGGGCCGCCAGAGCTCTAGCTCTATCATCGAGCCCCCAAACAAGCCTCAGGACGACTGTCTCACGTCAACAGTGCCGTCAAAAATTCGACCAGACAGTCAGAATCATAGTTTACCTGATAAGATCAGCCTGGGGGGCCGATCAAACAGCAACAGTGGTGGTTCACCAGCACGCGTATTGCGCCAGACGATCACCTTTCGTCCCCAGTATGAAAAGCACCCCGATGCATACTAGAAGTTACAAGCGGCAAAGGTCGAGGCGATGGCCAAAGACCGTGATCGTAGGCAAATGCCTACCGCCATACCCAACATTGGCGCAATGTCATTCCTCGCGAGAGGGCAGAACGCCTCCACGGCTCACTTGGGCCAGATGATGGAGCAGTGTGACATCCCTCCCGCACATGCAGCCGCACGTAAAGTGGTGCAGAACAGTCAGGGTTTTCGAAACGAGTCCTGGAGAGACGGGAGGCCGATACTACCACAGAGCATGCGGTCTGTTCTACCATCCCCAGAACCAGCGGTTGCTTCGGCTGTTCCACTGTCGACAAATCTCATCAGGATAACGTCGTCGAGTCGTGTCGACATGGACAACAACGACGCACCAGTTGAACAAATAGCAATTCCCGCAGCTCCGTCTATGCGCGACGACATGGATATCGACGATGATGACAGTCGTGTATGGAATCCGGACATCGATCCTGCGGTAGCAATAAGCACCAGCGCAGCCCAAACTTCCGAGCAAGAGAAGATTCGTGCGTATCAGCGCCATATAAAAACTATGTTGAGAAGGAATAACGCACAGAAGGAGCAGAGAGGTATGCCCCCTACTTTGACGCCTGCGGCAAAAAGCTTAAATATGCGGGTTGGTAATCATGCGTCGAGAATAGCAGCATTCATCCGCCGAATACCCGCCAGCACTGCGAGACCGCTGTTTCCAGCAGTCATCAGGGGCCGGGTGGCCAGGACGGCGGGGAAAACCACAGAAAAGCAGAGCGGTCATGACAAGAAGATGTTGGAGGAGCTGTTCAAGAAGCTGTGAATGACGTGTGGTTGATGATCCATCAGGTCAACAATAGAATAGTGGCTATGCTTCTTAAAACATGTCCTCGAGTACCCATTGCATTCAGGCCTTAGGTGAAGCTGTAAAGGCCTGATCGTTTGCTTGACGAGACTTTCGACAAAGCACTCCGTGCAGCCACCTAGCCTTATGCTTCACATAAAAGACGACATAGGTGGTGGGGTATGCATATTAGTCGGTCACTACACTTACCGAGGGAACGTTCGGCTTCATTAGATAAATCTCCTACCGGAGTGGACATCCGGCGTCGAAAGATTAGTATTTCGCGAACATCGACGCATGCCAAGCGCCATGGAGATGCACGTCTCCTGAGTACTGTACAGGGACTAGCCACATCAAGTCGTACTTCGGACAAGAGACCCGTCCTGGTGAGCCAAAATACTTACCTGAGTAAATTTTTACAACATTTAAATCCTCTCCTAGCTCTCTAATGGGCTTTTATTGTGTTAACTCGCTGCGATGCATCTTTTGAGCGATCGTTGTCAATAACCACAGGACTCTATGTTGGCTACAATCAATGTAAAGAGTGTAGCATACCCTTCACTCCTGCAAAGATAGTTACCTTTAATGCGCTGTAGGTGTTGAGTATGTAGCCGACATAGGGTTCTATTGTTCTTCGAAATAATCACTCAAAAGCAACGAGCTCCTTCAAAAGGTAAAGTGATAGGAGGAGAGCGTAGACAATAGTTACAGTACTGACTGTTTCCAACACCGCCGGTCAGTCCGCTGTACAATCCTGTTTTAGGTAGCGCCGTGCGGGGTACAGCCGAGGTCGTGCGCTCCCATGTCGCATTACACCACATTTGCATATCAGAATGTGATCTTCCCTCGAGGCCGGCTCTGAAAATGCTGAAAGCTGTCTTGGAGGTGCAGCCTGAGCTGAAAATGTCTCCCATCCCTTCATCCTCAACTGCGGGCTTCTTTCAAGATCTCCCGACCTTGCCACCGCAGTATACATCGCCTGATGCTGGCCCAGCAGCTGCAAACCAGACCACAGCTGCCTCATTTTCCGACGACAAAGTACTGGCTCGGATTCTGGATCTCTATCTCCCGTCGAACAGGGCGGTAATCACCTCGCATCTTCACAGAGTCGCGCGTGTTGCACTTGATCCACGCGTTCTAGTACATGCCACCGACGCAGAAACAAATCACCCTGTGCTCCGCTCGTTGACTACTTTCGGCGAGGAGAACCGCAATGACCCACTCTGGACCACCTCGGGATGGCAGCGCCTGAAGGAGGTTGGCTTTGCAGAGGGCATGGTCGCGGTCGCCTATTCTCAAGCCCAGGAAACGGCGCATCTAAACAGGAGAATCTACGAGTTCAGTCTTGTCCATCTCTGGAGCGTGACCGGTACGATGACATGGTGTCCCATGAGTATGACTGATGGTGCTGCGACGCTACTGTCCCGGCATCTGAAAAATCCTGACGACGACCAGACCGGCCGGGTCCGCGTGCTCGAAGAAGCGTATCGTCGGCTGACCAGTCGCGACCCGAAGTATGCTTGGACGAGCGGGCAATGGATGACCGAACGCAGCGGCGGATCCGATGTCTCTGGAACAGAGACACTCGCTACGCGGCTCACTGCGGCCGAGATAGCGCGCGACGAGGAGGCCGGGCGGAGTGAAGACGCAGTGGGCATGCCGCTTGGGCCGTGGAAGATCGACGGGTTCAAGTGGTTCAGCAGCGCCACGGACTCTGAGATGGCTGTGCTACTTGCCCGTACAGAGAAAGGGATAAGCGCTTTCTACATGCCCATGCGCCGGAGAAGAGGGGGTCGTCCAGCGGCTGCAAATATAGTGAATCTTGAGGCACCGCCCGAGACAGAGCTCAACGGCGTTCGTATCCAGCGTCTCAAGAACAAACTCGGCACGAAGTCGCTCCCAACCGCTGAGCTCGAGCTGCGCGGCGCGAGAGCTTGGCTTATAGGTAAGGAAGGCCGTGGCGTGGCTGAGATCTCTGCGGTGCTCAACATCACCCGTCTTTCGACCGCATCAGGCAGCTTAGCAAACTGGTCTCGTGGTCTCGCTATCTGCCGCGCTTACAGCCAGGTCCGCAAAGTGCGCGGCGGACTGTTGCAAGATAACCCCACACACCTACGCTGGATGGCCGAAGAGACGGTCAAGTACCACGCCGGCGCGCACCTGACTTTCTTCGGCGTTGCGCTGCAAGGCGCGCTCGAGCAATCGCACCGCGCGGTCGTGGGCAACACGAAGGCAGCGAACCTCATCCCTGCAGACAAGACGGACATCGCGTTGCTGTTGCGACTCCTCCTGCCCGTCATGAAGGCTCAGGTCTCGGTCGCTTCCGTCCATGGGCTGCGCCAGTGCATGGAGTGTCTCGGCGGCGTGGGGTACTGCGAGAACAACGAAGACGGGGGTTTGCTGAACATCGCAAAGATCTATCGGGACAACCTGGTCAACCCCATCTGGGAGGGTACGGTCAGTGTCATGGCCGAGGACGTGGTGCGGGTTCTCACCGACAAGCGCCTTAGCGACGGTAATGTCCTGGGCAACGTCTTTGCGCCGTGGGTCTTGAGGGTACTGGATGGTTGTGATACCGTATTCCAGAAAGAAATTGTCTTGGTTAGGGGAAGACTGGATGCGCTCCTCAAGCTGGCAGATGGGACGCAGAAAGAGGAGCTGCTGTATCGCGGACGGGAGATCTTAGATCACATCGAGGCCATTGTATCTGGCACGGTGCTCCTCTTTGATGCTACGGCCAACCCAAGCTTTGTCGCGCAGGAGATTGCGAGACGGTGGGTGCGGTCCAAAGGATTGAAGGAGTCGGAGCCCGATGGCTTGGTATCGTGGAAGGATGCGGTGAGGATTGACAAGAGCATCTTCTTGGGTACATCGAGCGTTGAGGCGCAGAGGCTTGAGAAACTGTAGCGTATCTGTACTTGTGATTCGCGGACCTTAATCGACCTTTACGGAAATTTAGAGCTATCCTGTCCTACATAGATGCGTGTCGAGTGGAAGGCCACGATACGACGACGAGCGTCCATCTCCACACAGCCTTCCCGTCCCATCTTATCTGAGCCCCAGCCGTAACTCAAATCAACTCCTCCATACGATGCACGTCCGAATGCCGCGTCCACCTCCTCAACCTCTTTCCCCCTCCCCAGTACAGCGGAAAGGCAAACACCGCCGGCCCAACCACACACGCGAAAATGATCATTGCCGGCGTAATCCAGCCGTCTTTACTCGTATGCGCCACATCAAACACCCAGTAGCTATACGAAAACCCAATGAAGTTCTTGCACACCGTCGCCACAACCATGATCTCCCCGCTAATTGGCTTGTAGCAGTCAATCGCATACGCAATGGCGATGGTGGGCACCGTCGTGACCGACAGGCCGGCAAGCCCGTATCCCCACACGACGATGTGGGCCCAGTGCCAGGAGCGCTGGTACGCGAGGCCGCCGAGGATAGCGGACAGCATGGTGACGATCATGTAGGGAAGTAGGGCCGGAAGACGCATCTCAGGCTCGCGGACGCCGTTGTTGCGGCGCGTGGCGTGCGCGGCGATGTAGTCGGAGAAGGGGCCCGCGGTAGCGAGGCCGAAGAGCGAGCCCACGGCGAATGCGAAGTTGGTATAGCCAACCTGGTCCGGGCGGAATAGGTACGGCGGTGCGGCGAGCACGGGAGACTCGGTGAGGTTGAAGAAGAGGAGCAGGTCTGCGGGGCCGGCGACCATCAGGCCCGCCCAGAGGATGATGGGGTTGAAGAAGCATTTCACGGGGGTGAGCGTGTCCCTGACGATGAATGCTTTCCAGCGGGGGTCGGGGGCTTGGAAGGGGGCAAATTGCGAGCGTGAGGGTCGGCCGGTCGGATGACCGGTTGGTTCGACAGCGGTCAGCTCGGTGTGGCTAGGTTGCTTCTCGATCTGGTTGTCTGGGGTGTCGTCTGAGTGGATGCTCTTGCCTCGGAGAGAGGATTGGCTGGATGATGCGGAGTTGTGGCTGCGGTGGTATTTCGTCTCCGGGAAGGCGATTACGACGAGAATAATGGAGACGCCAGATAGTGCAGTCTCAAGCCAGAAGAACGACTTCCAGCCGTGATGGGCGGCAATGGATCCAGCCATTATGGGGCCCAAGAATGCGCCCATGAAGTAGCTTGTGCTGCGGTGTGTCAACGAAGAGTCTCAAAACCAGAATCGGTGAGTTTACAAATACACCCCAGTCCACAGACCGCGCTCGTCCAGAAAGAAAATATCTGCAATCATCTGCACTGGAATCGTCTCACTAGTCGCACAGACCAGACCATTGATAGCTCTCGCAGCCAGTAAGCTTCTGTGAGACGTAGCCAACGCCTGCCAGACACAAGACAGCATGATCAGAACCGAGAAAACGATGCTGACAGCCCTGCGCCCGAATATGTTACTCAGCGGTACGATGAAGAAATTGGCAAACCCCAGCGTGATAACAGTGATACCGGTGAGCATAGCCAGCTGGTTGTTGTTGAGGTGGAATTCCTGGCCTAGAAGCGGGAACATGGGCGCGATTGAGAGCGCGCCGGTGACGGATATCCATGTGAAGAGAGACTGACTAGCCATGACCGTCACTGCGAGCTGCGTTAGGAAGGAATGATGAAGGTTAGACTATACATACTCTTCCAAGGCGTCGACCAGTTGAGTGGGTCGCGAGGATCCGAAGAAGGGCGAGGAATTAGTGCCTTGTCTGCCTTGCCATCCGCATTCATGATCTCCGTGCCCGGTAAGAGCTCTGTGTCGGTGCGAGATACCATATTGGAGATGCTATACTGCTGCTCTGGCGGGATGTCAACTCGCAAAATCTCGTGTGCGTTGGAAAGGTTCATACAGAACGGTCCACGCATTATATTTCAGCACTGCAGCTTTTGCACAAGCTGAATCTACACAAGACTTAGTCGCTGATGCCACACCACTGCCAATCCATGCTGCAACGCCGGAAAATGTGTAGGAGTGCCGATGCAACTCGGCCACGCACAGCAAGCCGGAGTATCCCCTTACTGGAAGCACTGACTGTGGAGCGTGCCATTGGCTCTTGCCATCGTCATCACTTGCTTGAGGCGGATCGTGGTTCGCTAGTGCATGGAAGTGTAAGATCTTGGAAAGCTTATATGTGCAGGAATGCTAGTCGGGACTAGCAAGGGGAGGTGGGGTGACCCGATAGGATGGTAGATAGCGTGAGTTTGTTGTTCTGTGCAACAATCCTACCGATCGTCAAAAGACTTCACGCCTGCCATGCTGATGCTGACGGTCGACGTGTGGCGTCAACTCACGCATCTTCATCTCCACGATCTGGCGCATTACTTGGCTTGTGAACATCATCGAAGCATCTTTCTTCAACGCAAGACTGCTCACCTGTGAGCTGCCATCTAGAGCTTAACTTATTGCGGAGAATGGGCGGAGACCCACTTCTCTAGCTGTGCACATTACCGTGGCATCGGTTCCGGAGGATAGGGTGGGGAAGCGGGCTCACGTCGATCGATGCCGCGCTAGCGCGGTGAGTGCCCGACGACTTATTAGCGGTAAAAACACTGCTGATGTATGCTGTGCGCATAGTAAGCTGGATGAGTGCTGAGCGAAGAGGCTTGAGGGTAGGTGAGTAGATTGGCGTCGTGCGGTGGAGATGGGTGATAAATCGCGCTACTTACAACCCTACTCTTTCACGCATCCCTCTTCACATTACAAGGTTTCAAACCGACTATAGACAAATTGCGAGGTGTTGAGTCAAGTCCATGAACGTCCATTCGTCGATCCTCATACGCCCTGCTCGTCGCATAAGCATTTGCGATGCAGGTCTGATCAATACTCGTCGACACAGCACGAACGCATGGCTGGAGATGTACGGAGCAGTATCACCGCTCCTCCACCACAGGCTCTCCCAGAAGACACCTCAGACATGACTAGACGAAACCGCAGGGCAGTTCCAACCAAAAAGTCAGACCTCCCGCGATGAATCACAACATCACGTGCCGTGACTCACCCTCCCCCAACACCACCCCCACCCCTCCATACCCTCCATACCTCCCCAAGTGCACCTCAGCACCATCCCCCCCCCCCCCCCCCTTCCCCCAATCGCGCAAGTCTCAACCATGCCCCGCACCGCCCTCTTCGTGATCGACATCCAACACCACCTCGCCCACCCCCCCTCCGCCATCCCCTCCGCCGCGCGCGTCCTCACCGCCAGCACCGCTCTGCTCCGCCGCGCACGCCAACAAATCGACACGGCGCGCTCGCATGGCGAGAACCCCACTGTGGAGATCGTGATCGTGCAGCACGAAGAGACGCCCGAACAGGGTCCGCTGCAAAGAGGCAGCAAGGCGTGGGATGTTGTGTTTGCGCCGCGGGAGGGGGACGGGGAGGAGAGGCTGGTGGGGAAGCATGTGCGTCAGTACTCAATGCTCGTACTACTTTTGCTGTTTAGCAGTACGACTGCAGCTCTGCCTGCTGCTACTATCAATCACTCTGTCTACGCCCGCCGCCACCACGCCGTCCGGCGACTGGACTCAAGAAGCACAGTACTGACGCCGTGCAAAGGCAATACTTTCACCTCCAATCCCCATCTCGCAGACCAGCTGAGAGCGCGGGGCGTGGACACGGTTGTGGCGTTTGGGATCCAGAGCGAGTGTTGTGTGCTGGAGACTTGTCGGGGGGCGCTGCGGGAGGGGTTTAGGGTTCTGTTGCTCAGGGGCGCGCATGGGACGTATGATCTGGAGGGAAGAGAGGCGGGGGAGATTGAGAGGGGCGTGGAGGATGTGCTGGCTAGGGAGGGAGCGGAGGTTGTGGGGTGGGAGGAGTGGGGGGTGGATGGGTAATGTGTTGATAGTGGAGGAAGGCGAAACTGAAACGGGTGTGAAGGATGGTATTGATACATTTGGTTGATGCGAGAGTCGGATTTTACAGCATACATACAACGGGATCTGCAAAAAAAAAAACCCCTAACCCCAGCAATCGGAAACAATTTAGCGAAAACAGAAAGTGGCGCACATCTTCAGCCTCAGGCTCCCCTCCCCGCCTTCCTCCCCCCTCCCACCAACCAACCAGCAACCCCCAAAATGCCCATCTCAACCACTTTCCTCCTCGGCTCCACCCCTTCCTACTTCTTCAAAACCCCCACCCACCAATCTTCCTCCTCCCTCCCCGCCGCCCTGTCCACCCTCCTTTACCCTCCCTCCTCCCCCCCCCTCACCGTCCTCGACCTCGCCCTGGCCCCCAACGGCGCCTACTTCGCCTCCTACCTCTGCCCGCACACCTCTCTCCCCCTCTGCGTGCACCACAACCTGCCCAACCCGCTCGTCGCGTTTCTGTACGCCGGCCACCCCACTCCCGTCAGGGATCTGCGCGAGCTGAGCGTCGTGCTGGGACCGTATGAGAGCTACTATGCGTGGGATCGCAGGGGCGCGTCGTGGGCTAATGTGCCGCAGGGGTTGGAAAGGGCGTTGGTGGGGAGGTTGGAGAGGCAGGGGGTGGATGATGAGGGGGGCGGGGGATGCACGGTGTGGAAGGAAGGGGGGTGGGAGGCGCCGTGTTTTGTTAGTTTGGGGGCGGATGGGAGTTATTTTATGAGGACGGTGAGCGGGGGTGGGTGGTAAGGATATTCTCTTTTTTTTTGTTTCTTCTCTTTCTCATTGTTTGAAGCCGCTGTGGAGTGAAGAGGTGTGTGCTGTGGGCTGACGACGTGGAAATAGTTGGGATTTCAAGCTGCCGAAGGGGATGGGGAGGGGTGGGTTGGGGATGCTGGGCGGAGATGGGTGGGAGGGGATGAGGGGGATGCAGAAGTTTTTGGAGGAGAGTAAGGATTCCACGGGGATTGCGGTGAGTAGTAGTGGACTGTTTCCTTTTTCTCTTGTCTAGCGGTGGATGGGAGGGGTTGGGTTGTCAACTTGTGTACAAAAAAAAAACGAAGGCTGACACGGGGCAACAGGCAATGCATCTGATGTCCACGCAGCCCAACGCCTACGTCCTCATCCTGACGAACGGGAAGGCGTTCTCCAACTTGCCAGAGCACACGTGGGCGGACTATACGAAGATGGCGGATAAGCTGCCGACGTTTGTGCAGCACATGGCTCCGTTGCCGCCCATGCCGCAGATGCAGCTGCAACAACAGCAGGTGCCTGTTCAGCAACAGCCGGTGCCCATTCAGCCACAGCAACCCTCGCCCCAACCGCAGCACTACCAGCCACTTCTTCCCCCAGATTACAAGCAAAGCCAGCGCGCGCAGTCAGGGTGCTGCCCCCGATAAACACAACTACTTTCTCTCTCTCTCTCTCTCTCTCTCTCTCTCTCTAGGATGCAGTCCGTGGCAAGTAGAAAAGGGAAGGGGGGGGGGAGTGTAGGTGCTAACGGCGAGATGGCAAAACATAGCAGACCTACACACCTACCCACCTACCCCAGCCATATCCAGCCAGCCAGCCAGCCCAGCCAGCATCGCGGAAGTGAGTACGAGTCGAGTCTAGTCGAGTCGAGTCGAGTAGTGTGGGTTCGCCGAATTCCAGGGAGTAAGGCGTGTGGTGGGATGCTGAAAGGGATGAGGGATGGAGGTGGGTGTTTTGGTGTGCGTGGCCTTACAGAGATGGGAGAGGTATCTGTTCTTCGTGGTCGTTGCTGCTATGATTCCTGTATCCGGAGAAAGGACACGCGGGGTCCTGGCGCTTATGACTTGATGTATTGTGTGTGTGTGTGTGTGTGTGTGTGTGTGTGTGTGTGTGTGTGTGTGTGTGTGTGTGTGTGTGTGTGTGTGTGTGTGTGTGTGTGTGTGTGTGTGTGTTTGTGTGTGTGTGTGTGTGTGTGTGTGTGGAGAGAGCTAGATTGGGGATATTTACCAGTTATTAACGATATTGATGCTCCAGCTAACCTTGTACGAAACCCATCCCAGCAACCAAGCCAGTCCATTCGGTTGAAAACACAAAACCACCCGAGTCCGCTCACGCGTGATCAAGCCGGGTATCGAATAGTCAAACGCCGTGCGCCGTCCCTTGCGTCCTGCCATGTACCGCCAAATTCATGCACCACCAGTCATGCACTGCCATTCACGCACCACCAGTCATGCACTGCCATTCACGCACCACCAGTCATGCACTGCCATTCACGCACCACCAGTCATGCACTGCCATTCACGCACCACCATTCATGCAC